>BMAO01028055.1:0-110232 GCA_019973975.1 Trichonephila clavata
ACAATGGACGAAATTCACACCAGGCAGACGCCAAGCGGGGAATCACGTGACAAATTGGGCAACAATTGCACGTGTTTTCCATTACCGTGGTAGAACCGTATAAGCAAATTGTTGACATTCTTTAGCTTTAATTTTATCTAATTAAAATATGTGATATCATTGTATTTCTTGCATTATTCTAGTGTATATATTTGTTAGGAAATAATCTTAACAACTTTTTTACATAATTTTTTTTTTTTGTAATTTATTTATCTAATTAGGTATTCGTCTGCTTCGACTAGTGTTAGCTGGTGTATTTGTTTATAGTTCTTGATTCACTTAGATATAGCTCTCAGTTATTTTAGTTCTCAATTAATTTTGTAGTTCTTTTTTTTATATTCGATGACAAATTTGTGAGTAACATGTCGCTTACCGAGCCTGATTGCTCAGTTAGGTATTAATTTTTTTTTATCAAAAGCGTTGTAAAAGCATAAATGAAGAGAGTAAAGTACAAGTCATTTGTTCAGATCAGAACAACTTCTGAGGTAAGTTATAAATTATTTTGTGTTCTAATTTAGATACTTTCTGAAACTATTATGAATGCATTGCTATTTACTCATTTATGCTTTAGTTTAACTCATTGTTATAAAAAAAAAATAGGTTTTAATAACATTAATATTGTTATTTATCATTGAATTATAAGTTGATTCTAAAAGATTAAAAGTAATGGCAACTATTCAAATTTAGCAGCTTTTTAAACATCTGTAAAAGAAATGTGAATGGACAAATTTAAATTTTTTGAATAGCTATATTATCAATGATAAGTTTATAATTTGATTCTTATATTTTAGAGTAGCATTGAATATCAATTGCATTGTTTTCTATTTTAATGAATATTCATTATTATGCTTTAGTCATTACATAGTTATTGCTATTTATGAGTAAATCCTAATTTGATTCCAACACATTAAAAGTAAAGACAAGAAATGCCAAACCATTTTGATAAAGAAATGTAAATTTTTTCATTTAAAACTTAAATTCAATATGGAGAAATGTTGTGTTTACATTTAAGATTCTCCCAAATTGTTACTAATTTTTCTTATAAGGCATAGTATTTTTAAATCAAGCACTTTATGATGTGTTTTTAATAAAAAAAAACTGTTAATTTTCACTTATTTAAAATTTTTATTCATATAATTTATTTATTTAAATTATGGTCTTTAGATAAAATAATTGAACATAAATTAAGCTGAAAATTAACTTTGGCACAAATCTTTCAACATTTATTAACCAGTAGACTAATATGTAAATACCGAAAACTCATAGAAATTTACAATCTAATTTTAGAATTTATTTCTTTTTAATATTTAATACTTTTTTTTAAACTTAAGGTTATAAGTGCAACATGCACTTGTCCTGCTGGAGGCACTCCAACATTTTGTAAGCAGGTATTTGCAACGGTTTATGTTCCAACAGAAAACAAAGATGGTTTCTGCAAAAGTGGAGACAGATCGTGCTACTTGGTATATTGCATTGTTTACCTGGTTTGCGGGTAGATAGTGAAAGTACCCAGATGGTGCAGGACGATGCAGATTGAAATGGCAAGATTCTTTGGAAATTGTTATTGTTTGGAAGTGCGAGTCATGATATGAATGAAATGTGTCCGCATCTGCAATGAGCAGACAACATGTTGCAAGGACAGAAATCACCACGGCACGAATTGAAGAAACTACTTAGATTGATCAACGGGTAACTCAGCTTTAAATCTCGTCAGAGCTGGGATTGAGATATGGTAGCACGCAGTATATCATTTTCTGATGTGCTGCGATATTGTACTGAGACTGGCTCAATGGACAAGGACCTGATTTCTACCTAGACAGATTAAACAAGTAGGTTCTGCATTCTCTATGATAAATGCCTAAATAGACTTGGTGATTATGATGAAATGTGATAGGTGAATATGCCTCTTAATTCCCTTTTGTATTTTCTGTCTATTGTAAATAAATATTTTTTATTCGACTTGTAACCTTTTTTTCTGCTCGCCCCACGTAGTTATGCATATTTCTTAATGATTTGTGGATTTTATAGATGTATCTGTTTTACAGTGTTAAGCTTTTTAAAATAATTTTGTACATAAAATATTAAGAGTTGATAGGGAAGTATTTCATATATATTTAATCCTCTGATGAAATTTTTTTTACAACTTCATGAATTGCATATTTTATATTAGTGTGGCTTACCAGTATAAGATATTTGAAATGATGCTGTAATTTTGTGGTTTGCTTTATCAATACTATAGAAAGTTCTTAATTTTTTTCCCTTTGTACTAGTATGCTATTAACTGGTATACTCGTTCTTCACACGGGTGGGAATTTATATATATCAAAAATGTTATGCATGAATTTTCTCATTTTTTTTCAGCATTTAGAGATGAAAAATAACAATTGTCTATAAAATATATTACATTTACGTCAAGTTTGCCTACCTACACTTAAAATTCAAATTAATATTTTATTTCATTGGTGATCAGTTTGATGAAAATGAATTTTATTTTTACAATGTATTACATGTAAATACTTTATACATATAAAGATATCTAAAATGATTCTAATAAAATAAAAATTGGACATGGCAAAGTTTTTATAAATAAGTAAATGTAAGGACTCAAATTGATATTTTAAAGACTTGTAATTCAATTCTTAGCATTTAATAATCTCCCACTTTGTGGAAACTATGAAATAATATGAACAGCTATAAATGGAAATTTTTTTAGTTCAATAGAATAAGTAAATATGACCCTGTGTTAATTTATCAATTGTAAACAAAATTTAAAAAAACCTCTAAAAATAGAATTGTGCATAACTTAGCAAATTATAAAAAAAACCCAGTAGAGAAATTTACATGTTACTTCTATAACACTGCAATATTGATACAGTTTTACGTGAATAGATTTATATAAATATACCAAATATTAATTCTGATTTAAAAACCTGCGAAAAACATGAATTAGAAAAAAGTTACAAGACATTTGTTAAGTTTACAACAAAAATGTAGATGAAATCAGTTAGCAACAGATTTGATTTTGAATGTAAGAGATTTAAATAACACACAAGATATATTGCAATACATGCAAAATAAATATAATGAGTTATTTCTACATGTATTAATTGTTTTAATACTTTTTTCTTAAGCTGCAATTACTGTAGCAAGTGTTGAGAGCTCTTTCAGCATATTAAAAAGTTATCTTCAGCAGTTGCTATATTAAAGCATCAAACAAAAAAATTAAAACTTTTATAAAAAATAACATCACGCAATAAAAAACATGTGTATGGGTATGCGACACTTGGACCACAAGTTATTATTAATGCAAATATGTACTAATATTAAAAATTTACATTAAAATTTTAATAAATACTTTTTTTATATGAAGTGCCTATAACATGTTGATCTACTTCTTTTATATTGTACAATATTAAGGGAATGTACCATCAGAAAAAGTGAAATAATTTTCAGAAATTCAATTTAATTATCCTTAATTTTAAATAAATTTTTCTTATTAAATTACATATAATTTATAAAAATAATAGAAAATAATGATTTATGTATAAACAATAGATGGTTTCAAATACAATTTAAACGTAAAAAAGTTTACTTTAAGCCGTTGTTCATCTCATATTAAAGTGAGTTAATATGAAAGTTTTGATTAATAATATTTATCCATTGGTGAAAATGAATTTCATTTTTACAGCACAATGAATTGCAAATTAGATGGAAAAAAATAAAATACAATATATATATAAATGAATAGTCGCATAAAATTTCCATTCACAATTAAATTCAAAATTTATCAAACCAAACAAATATTTCTGTACAATTTCAATGATGAATAAATATTTATATATATATAAAAACAGCGAATCACAAGATTATTGTGTTGGACATTCCATAAACTTTTCAGGTCATAAAATTAATTGAATATATTTTGGCCATAGTATTCAAAAATAAGAATTTTTCAAACAAGAAAAAATGTACAACCAGACATAACAAATAATTTCCAGTAATTGAGGTGTGTGTTTTTTTTAAATTGGCTTAAGTCACTTTGTTTTAAAGCTAAAAAGTACCCTTTTTTAAAAAATGTTTTTTGGAGACAATAACAGCAAAAAGTCAGTTTGACCAGCTATTATTTCACTGTTTAAAAAAAAATTAAGAATTTAAATCTTTTCAAACTCATAATATGCCCAATGTTTAAAATTTTTTAGTCATTTTAAGTGATTTATGTTTCATAGGTTACTGCGAAAAGGTTAGTATGGATTTGAAAATCTGTTTCCTTGTTGATTTGTAATAATTATTTTTCTCGCTGAACTTGGAAAAAAACACAAGATTTTTTTAAAATATAACCAGAAATCTCAAACCAGAATCTATACTAACTTTTATAAAACATACCAATTGAGAGTATCTACAAAAACTTTCAACACTATCTTGAACAGAAAAAAATTAATGAAAAAGCTTCTAAGATACATAAACTATTTTTTAAAACAAAAATTGTCCTTGAAATCAATTTTTAATTATGTAACTATAAGAACAGAATATACATAACCAAGCAGAAATAATTTTAGCAATGAAAATTTAAACTATTAAATCCAAATAAACAACTTAGTTACAGTAACACATAGCTAATTATGTACGAGATAAGACAAATAACAAGTACGAGTTCAAAACACTCAGATTTTTTATCAGATTTTAAAAAATGATTTTATTTCCTACAATAACCGTTTCTTTAAATGATCGATCAACCATTTGAGCAAAATAAGACATTTTAAAAATTATAATGTAAAACTGAAAGAACGAAATAATCGTAGCTACTGTTAGTAAACAAACAGTACGTGGTCACGTGACATAGTTTTCACGTGATCGTGACGTCACATGAATTTAGTCCATTACAGAGAACGTAAACCACCTAGTATTTATTCAAAAGCCAATTATTCTCTTTTCTTTTATATCTAAATTATCAAATCTTCGTTTCGCAATCGGCCAAATTATTATGTAAATCGTTCAGCATTTCTTCCCCAATCCTATTTTGTTTCATGTATACTGTTATTAGATTGTTCTCAAAATTCGAAATAAAACATTTATTGCAGCGTCTCTGAAACTGTGGGAGTATCCCCCCCCCAGGAGGCGTGATAACCCTACTGGGGGGGGCGAGCATATCGCGAAAAATCGAAAATTAAAGATTTAGAATAACTATCAATTTATTAAAATAATTTGCAATTTAAAATAATTTAATTACAAAGTAAAATATGTCTAAAAGTCAAAGATAGATCATTAACAAGTTGAATGATAAACAAGTTAAAAAGTTGATAGTTAATAAGTTCATACAATAATATATAATCTATACTGTAATTTCGTACGATTTTATTAATTTACTATACTTATTTGCAAAATGATAGGGGGTCCGGGTCCGTAATGCCATAAGGAAAGATATGAACCCGAGTGACCAAACCCTGTCACTCTCTTTCCTTCCGGCTGCCAGTCCGGGACATGGCAGGTCCATAGATGGTGGATAATGGAATAACACGCCATTAAGAAGACAAAGAAAGAGTAAGTGAGTTAAGAGAAAATCTCTCCCGAATCAAAATTGGCAAGGTAAGAACTGAAGGAAGGGTAGCTCCAGAAATATTGGGATGGGGCGCAACAATTTGAAGTGCCTAGAGCACCGGGAAGGTTAAAAATGGCCCTGACCACTGTATCAACGATACGGGGCCCCCAAGCTACAGGTGCCCCAACATATGTAAGCAAGAAAATCGTTAGATGTTAAGGAGCCCTGAAATAGGGCGTCAAGAAATTTTGATACAGGGTACTCAGTACTAGATACGCCACTGCATTCAAGAAGCATTTGCTGTTCGCTGATTTATTTTTTAAGCTGTTATCATTCAAAGTATGCTTTTTTATGGTAGCTCTGGTATAATTTTGTAGTGAAGTTTAATTGTCTTGAAAGTATTTTATATTCAATTAAAATTCATTAAGATCATAAACTTTACAGAAAATCGTTTGCTCTTTCTGTGGAAACGATTTTGCGCTGTCAGTTTTCTATGAAATAAAAGTTTTTCATGCAATATGTGCGTGAGTTATGCTGTAAGAACTTTATTTTCTTTAAGGGGGTAGGTTTACGAAGCAGGATCTGTATCTCAGTAATGTTAAAAATAGGTATTTTTAAGGAACATTTATAAACATTCTATCGAATAAAAATCTCCATTTTTCTTACTGAATATTCTTTGAACCATAATACATACTTTAATCAGAGATTTTATAAATAGAATGTCTAGTTCTTTTTTTTAAAAATATTTCTGCACAAATCTGTTTTTTTTTTCAAAAGCAGTGAAATTTCATGATGTTTAATGCTATAAATTAAATCAGAATATTTTTTAGAAAAAATCCCTCGATTAAAGTATGTATTAGAGTGTAATTATTAATTATGCAAACTTATTAGCTGTTAAATGCAGCAGTTTAGGAACAAATGTTCCTTATATGGTAAAAATGTTAGTTTTGAGAAAAATAGATTTTTTAGTAATGGACTTAGTAGACTTTGACAGGAGGTAACACATTTTTAAAAAATTACTAAAAATACTTCTACTGCACGTAGAATGATAATTTTTGCACCATTAGAAGCGTAGAAATTCACATTTTATTAAAATGGGAAACGTGAAAAATGTGTTTGGGGGAAGAAATTCATGAACCTACCCCTTAAATTTTTTGCGTGTTTATTTGGAAACTACTGCTTTAGCGCATGGAGACCCTGATTTCCTAAAGCATGTTGGTGGGTGGTCTATGGTGAGTTTATTTTTTGTGTAATTTTGTTTGAAGTTAGTGGCAATGAAGCTTTGAAAAACAAAAACAAATGGAGATGTAATGATCCGAACGAAACGAAAGAGAAAGTGTGAAGGGTCCTTGAAGAAAACAGTTAAACTATATATATGCAAATAGCCCTTTTCTTTTCCAGTCTCGGAAAAGAAAACTTGTTAAGGTAAATTCCCGAGAGCCTTTCTTGTAATCAATAATTACGAGTTTTATGGTTCGAAAAAACCCACACAGAAGTGTTTGAAAATCAATTCGAAAACTTCGAAAAAATTTAAGAAATATTTTTATCAAAGTTATATATTTTATTCTAGTTTCTGATTCCTTTATTATCATATATGTAACAATTAATTTTGAGGCGTAATTTTTTGAAGTTTTGTCTATGTGTTACTTTATTTTGGTGCATAGTGTCTTTCCAACATAAAATTGGAATTTAATTAATTCTTCAAATTTGTTTCCGTTTAACTTGCCACTGTAATAAATTCCTCAAGAAATCGTGAATCTTATAAAAAGCTTTTTTTATTAATGTAATAATTTTTACGATTATTTTCTTTTACAGAAGTAAAGAAAAATACTTGTTTTTCTGTTGTAGTCACTTAAATAAGGCATGCTTTATCAATTGTCTCATTCTACTTACCATTGAAAAACTACCATTTTTCTCCAACTAGATTATTTTCATAAAGTTTTCTACAGTTAGCTTTCCTCACTTTAATGTAACGACAGGAAAAGGTTATTTAAACTTTAGGCTTTCACATATTTTTTAACTTTAAATCTTTGTGAATTTTGTTTACAATTGGCATTTCCAATCCCAATGGAATGCTCTGGTAGCGGCGTGTGCGCATATATATATGTACACACAATTTCAAGTATGGTGTGATACTCAGTCTTACATTGCAATGGGGACAGAGATATAATATCAGCTTTTTTTATTATCTTTCTATTTTCATTTCTTCTCAAGCAACAAATTACACATTGACTTGTCAATCCCTGTTCTTTATCGAATATTTTCATTCTGCCTTTAGTGAAAAATTCCCACCATCACCACAAAGAAAACCCCGTATGAAAAGTATTTCAGTACCATGGACAAACTGCGTCTCTTAAAAAAAAACTTGCCCTAATAATCTCACTATACCTATTAAAAACATGTGCAAACATATAGAGAAAAAAAACGTATCAGTGCTCGTACAGTGTACGAGCTAACCGATTGTGGCCAGCTTTCAGTAGTCCGTACGGTGTTCGGGCAAACCAGTTAAAGGGTTAATCCTCATTTCTGTGTATCTTAAACTATATAGAGAAGTGTGGTTACTCAAATGCAGTGGCGTAATGTACACCCCAGCAACCCCTCCATTAAGGGGGGTGGACAGGATTCTAAGGGACCGAAAACCTGACTGACGCCAAGTACGTACCCTTTGTAAGATCCGTTTTGGGGACCAAAACCTAATTTTGCAGGTAACTCTAATGATCTCCGTTACACCACTACTCAAATGCTTACCTCGGTTTCTGATTATGAGATAGGGCCGCGGTAGCCTAGTGGTCAAGGTATCGGATCGTGGCTGGCGTGACATGAGTTCGATCCCAGCAGCACTAAAGACTCACCGTGTATGGGAACAATGCCCGTTAAATCTTTCGTCAACGCGTCGTGTGGTAGTTAGGAGAGGGGGTGCCAGTTCAAGGTGTCGTCCTCTTCACTTGACCATGGTTCAAAATTTCGAGGTCCGTCGCCGAAAGCCCTCGCGTAGCTGAACAGTGCGACGTTAATATTCGCTCACTCACTCTGATTATGGCATAATTTAGTTGTTGTTTTTTTAGTGTTTATTGACCTTTGAAACAAGAAAGAAATAAAAGCTGGTACCGGAAGTGTTAAAAAACAAATAGTATGAATGAAATCCGTTTCGGTTTTCATTCGATCAATGAATCAATTGATTATTACAAGCATTCAAGAGTAATCATACGACCAATAGTCTTTTTTAACTTGTTCCAGATAACAGAAAAGGTATTGTTAGAGGTTCTTTTAAAAGCATCTAACAATATGATGACTCATTAGCATTTATATCATGAACTGTTTCGTATTCATTGGTCGAGTCATAGATTCTTCAATCACTTTTGAATAATTTGAAGTCATGTATTTATCTGAAGAGCGAGAATTAACCTGTTATAATCATATTAAATAAAAAAAATGCTTATTCATAATTTTACTTCTCCAAGCAACAAAGAAAAGAAACATTGCTCGCACAACTAAATTTGTTTTATTTTTCTCACTTCTTCATAAACAAAAACACTTTCTATCTTATCTACAGTGAATTAATTGCTGCTCAACTGTCTTTAAAATTCTAAACACGTTCGTGTGTAGTCTTTTACGTTCGATAAAGTTCAATTATTCATTCTCCTGTTAATTATACCTTACATGCGAATACAACTTCAAGAATTTCACTGAATTACTAGCGCTAGTACCTCCAAATAAAAATTCTTTTTTCCCCAGAAATTTTATCTACCATATTAGAATCTAGATATTTATAATATTTTTAATGTTTAAATTCGTGTTAGTTATAAAGTTCTTGCTTCGTTAAAAGCCTAGAAAAGTTTTATTGTTTTTGTTTTTCTATGAGTTGGTTTCTGAACAAGACTTTTTTTTATTGCGTTTCTTTAAAAAAAAAAACAATATATTTGTTATAGTTTTATGTATTGTAAACGAAATGTTCTGTATTCAATACGGAAATTCAACAAATATTTTATATTTCCATTGTAATTAATTTAGGTAATTGGGGGTAATTTAATGGAAGAACAGATTCATCAGGTTATATTTTCAATCCTGATCTTTCCTATGTTACCTATGGTCATTTCCAAAATTAAAAGGATATGATTGCTTTGTAATGAAAAGTTGTATTTTTATAGGAAAAAACCACGAAATAAATATATTTCATATACTTCAATATAAATATGCTAAGATATAACACTTTTAATTTTAGCTAAAAATAAACTAATAATAATAATTTAATTTATATAAAAAAATTATATTCTTATTAGCAAAAATTGGATCTCTTGAAACTCAGCGTTCATGCCAAATACATTCTTGCATAAAAAAATAAAATGCGTGGAACTATTGCTTAGTGTCAATGTATTTTGTCACAATAACTGTTTGCAGATAACATAGTATGAATCTATTAGAAGAGTAGAGAAGATTTTTCTTTTCCTTTCCTCCCCAACTCAATTTTTCAATTTTCCTTATTTGATGTTTTTTTCTGTTCTACCTTCTTTCGGTTTGGCCATAAATTTTTAAAGTCATGAGGTTGTAAAAGTGTTTTTAGCTGACGTGGATGATTGTATCATGGGCACTCTTTTACGAAACAATACTGGATGCTTAAGATCATTATCTTGTTGAAATGTAAATTTCATCCTAATTCCAATTCTTGTGGTTAGAATTCCTCTACTATTGAATGCAAGCTATTAAGATATTAAAATTTTAAATTGAGTAAAAATTTTTGAGTTTTATAATGTTGTTGGATCTATTATCAACATTTCAAAAATAAATATAATTAGAGCTCTTTCAAAAAAAAAAAAAACTCGCAAATCAGAAAACATTTGTTAGAACTTAAGAAAAGGTCAAAGGCAGCCTTTTTGTAACATAATATTATATTTTTGAACATTAGAAAACTTTCCAATGACTTTCTTTTACTTCAAAGGAATTTTGAAAGGATTTTACAGTGCAGCTCAGGTACCGAAGAAAGAACATTAGTTCACTTTCTGATGAGAATTTATTTTTCTGTTTTTTAACCTGTACTCATTAACCTTTAAAATATCGAATCATAACAGGAAAACAAACAAATATTTCAATAATTGTCCAAAAAAATTAATAAATTCCTACCCGATTCTGAAATTACAATCCAACAAAAACGATTAAAAACTCTCCGAACGATATCCCATTTTGACCTGGAACTGAAATAACGCTTTATTGAGAAACTATAAATATGGGATAATGGAACACGAGATCGAAACTGAAAAACTAAACAAATTTTCGAGAAGAGTAACATTGTTTCATTGCCACTTCACTGTTACAATAAAACGTGACTTTCATTCGCATTAATTCGGTTCATTTAGAAAGACATAAAACTCTTAATATGACTCAGGCTACTGCAGATCTGTGCATGCATGACCGCGTATATCAAACTGTGGTCGTTTCGATCAGGTGATTGCTCGAGGTCGATCGTCGTGGGACGGTACTTTTTTCCCTCTGGCCGGACGACCTACAGCCACACAACCGAAAATAACGATGGAAATTTTACCCGCTTTTCCAACTTGCGTTACCTGGTCAGCGATGTCCGATCGGAGACGTGGACGATTGCGGGATTCGGTACGCTTCACGGGACGAAGCCATTAGTTGCAGACATTGGAACGAAAACGAGGAATGGAAAAACACACAAAGGCGGAATCTAATCAAAATCAAATCAAATGAATCAATGATAAAAGTAAAGATTGAACATTAGTGCATTTAAGGGAACCAGGATATGCGCGGAAATGTAAAATGCCAAAATTAAGACCCTTTGCTTATGAGACATATATCTTTTAAAATTTTCAACAGAGCTTAGATATTTTACGTTCTTAATAAAGAAAAATTTAATTATTCTGTAGAACTGCAAAAATAACTTTTTAGTTCAAAAGCTTTTTTCCCTACTTAATTTATGTAATACATAATTTTTGAGAACTCATAATACGCACTTATGTTTAGGTACCATTTTTTAAAAAAGTATCTTTTTTTTATGCAAAATCTTTTTTACACACACATAAAACAATACACAAAAGACAGTGAACCTATTTTTTTAGTGAAAAATTAGTATAGTTTCTTTAAAAAAATTATAAAACTTTAAAATTTGGAAACTTTCTATTTTTCTGCTTTTTTTATGCATAAAACCATTTTTAAAAATTTAGGCACTATTTTAATAGAAAAAAAATTAGGTTCACTATATGCATAGGCATCTTGTATAGAAGTATAAAAAATCTGGAATCTTATAGTGCAATAGTTTTTTTAAAAAATGTACCAAAACGCAAAAAAAAAATATGCTTTTGAGAAAAAGTGAATAAAACTAAGGGTCAAAAGGGGCGTGGCCATTTGTTAACATTTTTATTTTTCATATTTTAGGGCTATTTTATCAACAAACATATAAGTATTATGCATTTTTAGGTTCAGAAAAATATGCACTATTTTTTAGAACTAAAATTGAAAAATCGATTTTTTGAAAGCATATGATGTCCTGGTTCCCTTAATTTAAAGTGTACATTCCAAAAGAAAATCCTTTTATATATATATATATATATATAATTATATTTTTCTATATTATATACTCTAAAAATTATCATATAAAATTCTTCTTCTAGGTTTTTAACTAAGAGGTGCACCCTGAAGAGAGAAGCCACTAATTAGCAAAAAGGGAAAGGCGAAAAGATTAACAAAAATGTTAAACCACGATTACTATGATAAGATAAGGAGTTTCAGGGGTGTTAACTTTCTCTAGAGGGCCGAAAATATAAACAATATTCAAATACATATAACCCTTTGAAATTAAAATTAAATAATTTGAATCTTTTACACATTATTTATAAAAAAATAGGGCTACAGAAAAGTTGTAAAATGTTTAAATATAATCATAATTTAAAAAAATTATAAACGTATGAAAATAAGAACTATTTCTATAAGAAATATTAATTAAGTTTTACGTTGCGCATGCTATTTTCTAAAGTAGTAGCTTTAATTACTAGCAATAAGTTGATTTATAAAGTTAAATATATCCTTATTAGACCGTAGTAATTTTAAATAAATATAATAATAAATTATATTTTTTTAAAAATAAAAAAAATTATATTTTCAAATTTTTTAAAAAAAATTTCAATTTTTTTTAAATATTTCGAAATATAAAAGATATACTATTCTTAAATTACCAGGGTTTAAAGAGTATAATACATTTTATAATTCTATAAAGCTTTATACATCAAAGGTTACTATTTTAGAAAATAGCGTGCGCAACGCAAAAACTACTTAATAATTTTTAAAAAATAGTTTCTTATTTGCTAATGCTTATAATTCTTAAAATTATGACTATATTTAAAACATTTTGTACTTTTTTGAAACTATAATCCTTTTTAAATAATGTGTAAAATATTCTATTTATTTAATTTAAGTTTAAAAGAAGTATGCCTCTTTGAAAAAATTGTTTATATTTTCACTTCTCGAGACAAAATTAACAAATAAAATTAATGTAAGAAGATAAAGGAATGGAAACTAAATAAAATGACAAGTAATTGTTGTTGCAAGAATAAGTCTAATGTTGAATTTATCCCCTTAATTTTCCTGCTGATTTATTGTTATCAATGATATAATCAGTAAGAACCCGCTCTTATAACCAGTTATCTAAACTTATGTGCGTGTGTATCAGAAAGGTTTTTTTATATATATATTTGAATTTTACTATATATATATATAATTTAAAAATAAACATTCGAAAAACATCATGAAACAAAAGTAATTGAAAATACGTATACAGCATCACACGTATTTTCTCAAAATAATATAATTATTTTTACCAATAAAGTTCTAAATTATACTACACTGTTGGCCGCCGTAAATGCAACACCAAGAAAGACAAGAGATAGCACAACAAAATTTATTTTGTAGATAACATGTTGACCCAGTAACAAATGATTAAATTTATAGAATTCTGTGAAGTGGTTCCTGCCAGAATCAGTAGCCAGAGTAGCCGCCATTGTTGGAGATCACCACTGCCACACGCCTCGGCATTGATTCAAAGAGACTTTAGATGTGTTCTTGGGGTACAGCAGACCAAGCAGCTTCCACACGTTGCCAAAGTTGATCTGGTGTTGCAGCTGGGAGTGTAATCTGGGTCAATGGTTGAGCAACCATGGACCACATGTTTTCTATCGGCGAAAGATCCGGAGAGCGAGCCGGCTATGGAAACAATTCAGTCTGGTGATTGACGAAGAACCTTTGGACAATGCGTGCCACGTGTGGTCGCGCATTATCCTGTTGAAATATGGTTGTGGCCAAGCCCTGAAGGTAAGGAAGGACAAATGGCTCCAACACCTCAGAGATGTAGCGCTGGCTGTTTAAAGTATCGGCAATGCGTACTAGAAGAGTGCGAGAGTTATATCCAATACCTCCCCATACCATAATACCAGTGTGGCGGACATAGTGGACCAGTGTGGTGGTGCATAACGCAGCTGTTCAGCATCCTCTCTCCACGGTATCTCCAGACTCGAATCCTACCATCGTGCTGTTGCAGACAGATGCGTGACTCGTCAGTAAAGACAACTTCATTCCATTCTGCCGCCCACATCCTTCTTTCATCGCACCATTGGCGGCGGAGACGTCTGTGGTTCTGCGTCAAGGGTAGACCAAGCAATGGACGTCTTGCAGACAGACAGACCACTCTGCTGTAAACGGCGTCGAATGGTACGCGCAGACACTGAATGATGCTTTACAGACTCAATGTGCTGTGCTATGGTTCGTGATGTGACTGAGCGATCCGTCACTGCCATGCGCACAATTTGTCTGTCCTTGTGTAAAGTGGTGAACTGAGGTGGATACGATCGACCTTGTCGGTCCGTCGTACCCTCCTGCATCCAATGGTCACATATCTGCATTAAAGTTGTTTGGTTTCGTCCAACACGACTACCGATTTCCTGAAAGATAATCCACAATCTCGGTAGGCCACTATCCTTCTTCTGTCGAACTCGGATACTTGATCAAACGCTGATCGCTGTTTTCTACGAGACCTAATTGATCGTTTTTTGAAAAAACCACAAGAAAAACACATTTGCTGAACTTGAAATCGTGGAAATCTCCAAGCCTTAAATAGCGCTTTGAGGTGGCGCCACAGGCATGCGTGATGTGTGTCTGCGCTGAAATTCTAATCATTTGCATATTTCACCTCCGCTAATGCATGTTGTAAATTTCATGTTATTTGCGTGCTTCCTTCGGGGGGTTGCATTTACGGTGGCCAGCAGTGTACATTCATGGTGTGTAGCAGATTATCATTATAACGTGCTTTTGAAAAATTTACCGCTGTCATTGAAAATGCAATAATGTTCCATTCTATATAATACGTCACAAAATAAAGTACTTGAAAATTGAAATATATATATATATGAGCTAGAAACTCATTAGATTTTTACAAAGAGTTCATTTGAAACGACCAGAGTGGCATTAGATTTATACTTTTATCACTATTCGATAACTTTTATTTAATTTCATTACCGTTTTCATCCTTTTTTCGCATGTTGTAAAGAATTTATTTACAACTCATAATATTGCAAATAGCTTATAAATTTAACCCCTTAAGCGGCTTAACCCCTTAAGTAAATAATATAAAAAATGTCTAAATTATAAAGGCTTTTTTTTAAAGAAAAAAAAGTACAGACGTTAAAAGTATATTTCCATATTATCTACTTATTTAATAAAACCAGAGCGAGATTTCTTTAATGTCACAATATATGTTTAAAAATTATTTTTGACTAGCTATGAACTGAAGCTGGAATACAGATTCTTGTTCTTTTCGTATGATTAAATTTTTAAATTGAAACTCAGCAGTCCAGCTTGTGAGCATAACCTTTTTTTTTTCAATGGTGTTCTGTGTTAGTTGAGAGCTGAACTACAACTTCACAACACACTTCACGGGTGGTCCAATAGTCGAACCTGTGAAACTACCTAATTAGAAAGAATGGGCGATTGGAAACTTCCGCTTGAACAAAAGTCATTTATTGGGAACTAAAAATAAACTGTTGATTTAAAGGAAGGTTAAGAGATAAACAAGTGTGAGAAACGCAAACATAATAAAAAGCAAGCTCTGTCACCACAATGTCTGCACTGGTTGCAGCAAAGGAAAAGAAAGCAAGCGGGAATCTCTTTTTCTCTTTTCAAAAGAAAATAAAGAATAGTTTCACAGCAAATATACATGATAACAGGGGCCGCTTTCATGTCCAGTCCATCTCAAGACGATATACCTAAAAAATTTTAATATTTTATACTGCAAGTCTAAATATCTAATTCCAAAGTATTTCAAATAATATTCTAAAGAATTTTCAGCGGGATGCAAATTAGTCTCCAACGAAAAAAAAATGATTTTTCCGATCATCTAGCAGTTTTTTGCAATTATTAATTCAAAAAAATACTAATTCTGTTATTCAAAGAACAAATATATATGGATAAATAGAAGGATCTCCAAAAATTTGTTCGAAGTAAAAATGGACTGTGAAGTCAGGTGACGCAATATGAAGGTGAGAAATTCGAAAAAGCTGAAAATTAACCCTCATTCGCTATTAAAAATTCAAAAACTTGTATAAAACTCAGTAATTGGTATTTTTAGCCTTTATTTTTTAAAGGCTAAAGGTTTATTATTTATACTATAAGAATACTGAGTCGTTTCAATCGATAGATTTCTAAATGGAGCGATTTTAGGAAATCGGAAATTGATGCTGTTCTCCAAAATGTGCCAAATTCGGCTAAAATTAGACCTGAAACGAAGGTAGTCCTCTTAAAAAACTTCGATCTCTCCAATGTCGAAGGAATCGTATTATATCGAAGTTTCCTTCGAGTTTTAGGCAACAAATCATATTCAAAATCGCTTCAACTTTTAATTAAAAAAATATAACAAGAACTTTGAAAAAATCGCTTTGTAGTGCATATCATCATTACCCATTATTTCAAGTTAGCAAGTTTCATGCCTTTGGAAACTTCCCTTTTTTTTAGTTACTCCACTCATAAGCACACATTTTTCTTCTTTTTTTTAACATGAATAAATTAATAAGTGAGTTATATAAGACTCGCTTTTCGCAGCATTAAAACATATTATTGAAAAAAACCATACCTACTTTTTTTCAAAAAAATGAATGTGCAATAATTTTTTTTTGAAAAAGAATAAGGAGACACTGAACTAGTTTTTATATATTAAGTGAGAATAGACAATAGTAACAAAATCAGAAAATTCTATTATTCATAAGTAAATTTTAGACTGTTATCCATGAAATACTTGGAACTCTTAAAATATACATTTTACCTATTTATAAATGTTGATCGTGGGACTAATCCCCATCTAGTGTAGTGAAACTAGACCAGATCCATGAGCCCATAAGTCTGCACAAAGTCTTAGAACATCAGGGGGGGGAAGCAACAGCCTCCTCACAGGAAAACTCCGACATTGTAGAATGTTCTGTGTACAAAAAGGACTGATGTCATATTTGGTGCAAATTAGGAAGCGTCTTTTGCCATTCTCAAAATTCAGCTCCTCAGGTGACCAGTCGAAAATCACGAGAATGCCGTCTGATAAGATCAGGAACCTTGAATGATATGGTGGATCCAGATGTCTTTGAAAGTACCATGAGTACAGAAGAGACAACCCAGGTTCTACATATTAATTCTTAGCCCTGGAGTAGATCTTGGTCGACGTAAGGACCATGTGGCCTTCCGGATCCTGGATGCAAAAAAAAAAAAAAAAAAAAGATGATAAAACTTATAAGATGATTAAATTAAACTTTAATTTATTAACTTTAAAACATTATAGTGATTAGGGATTCATGTCTCTATAGTAGAGAATATTAACTATATATATATATATATAAACTTAATTTTTACTGAAAATTTTGATATGAATTTGAAAGCACAACTTATAGAACACAAACAGTAAATGTCATATACACAATCTTCACTTAATTCCATTCTTAATAATATCCTTTTTGGCATCGTTAAAAGTTTAATTATTTATTTTACTGCAAAGATTCCATTACCATACGTTTTAACGTTTCATATCGAATGTAGGTCAAACAACTAAACATAGAG
This sequence comes from Trichonephila clavata, assembly GCA_019973975.1. Lineage (NCBI taxonomy): Eukaryota > Metazoa > Arthropoda > Arachnida > Araneae > Nephilidae > Trichonephila > Trichonephila clavata. The sequence goes on from BMAO01028055.1 coordinate 17,672, forward strand.
AAGTCTAATTGCCAAAAACCATTGGAAGTCTGTTTTGTATCTACTGTAGTTAAGCAATAAAGAAAGATGAAATGATAAATTAAAAAATTTCTGTACAACTTTTTAAAATTTTGTTGCAGTTTTAAATCCAGCGTTTAAAGAGAAACAAATCCAATATTTTTTTTTTATCGAAATGTTACACCATTCAGTTGCTATCTTTAACAAGTGTGTGGTTCTTCGAGGAGACATTCTTTTATTTATTAAACTTCTTAGAATAGAAACGTTGCGAAATAGAAATATTTGTAGCAAATCACTGAATCAGAAAACAGTTTCCGTGTTAAAATCCGGCATCAAATAAGCTTTTTTAGTCGTTATTAAAAGTTATCTGTATAAAAACCAAGATAAATAGAAAAGGAACGTAAAACACGCAATTTCTAAATATTTAATTCTAGGTTATATTTTGTTTTCACATCGAAGGTTAGTTATTTACAAATAGAAACTAATTAGTAAACTAAACGCTTTGTTTATGTTTAGTATGAAGTAGTTTGTTATGAAGAATAGACTACGAAGGTTGCTATTTACTAATACAAAAATAAATATTTATGAGCGAAATTGGTTTTATTGTTTTCAAAATATCCTCCAAGAAGATCAATACACTTTTGCATGCGTTTGAATGAATTTCCAGACATTTTTTCCACTCCGAATTAGGTAACTCCCAAACATGCATTTTGAATGCATCAACGGTTCTTCAGGTGTTGAAATTCGTTGTCCACGTAATTTATTTTTGATGTACAGGTACAAAAAATTATAGTTTGAAAAAAACTAAAAAACACGCTTTTATACTGAATGGAACTAAAAAGTAAAAAAATAATTCTTAATAAAGAATAAAATGATTATAACGAGAAAATGAATGTCATTGTGGTAAAAGCGTGGGGTGCTTTGTATTACATTTTTACACTAATTCAGCTTTTCGGAATAGAAGTTAGAAATAATAACAATTGATACATATATCGAACACCCCACGCTTTTACCCCAACGACATTAATTTTCTCGTTAATCATTTTATTCTTGATTAAGAATTATTTTTTTTACTTTTTAGTTCGATTCAGTATAAAAGCGTGTTTTCTAGTTTTTTTTAAACTATAATTTATTTTACATTTTTTAGTTCGAACTACGATAAAAGCGTGTTTTTTAGTTTTTTAAATTATCATTTATTCATTGTTGAATTTATCCTAGAGTTTGATATTTGAAACTGGAATTACGTGGCTGTGGAATTAGTCTTGCTCTTCAATGGATATTAATTAACGGGTCTGAAGTGTATTTATTCTCTCCGTTTACGGGGCCTCGGATGAGTCCCGTATCGTTATATTAGATTCCGTCTCTATAGAACAGGTCAAACAAATAAATGTGTGTTAAGAAAAAAAAGTTCGAATTCAAAAAAAATTTAATGTACCATCTTTTTATAACGGACTAAAAATTATAAAATTCCTCCTTTTCGTTTTTGTTTTCTTTTTTCGCATTTTCATGCATTGTCATCCACTTCTGAGCTATGGTCCAAATTTCAAGTCTCTAGCTCCTCGGAAAAGTCACACAGTATAAAACAATTACAAAATTCCACCCGGACAGACATTAAAGAAAGCGAGTTAATAAAAACATGGTAATATTAAGTGTCAATTGTTTTTTCACCTTTTAAACTTGTTCCTTTCATGTTAATTCGTACCATCACTTCTAAACGATTGCTTTGTAAAAATAAAAAATATTTAGCTGTTAGAGAACGCAAATTATTTTTTTTCACATGCACGAGCCTTTTTTTTTATTCTCATTTTCAGAAAAATGTTTATATTATGGTAAGAAATTGCTAACACCCACCCTCCACTTTCTTAGATACAGAACACTTTTTTTGTTTGTGTTTATTTCTATTAACCGCAAGTGTATTTTATACTTGCATATAATTAGCTTTAAATTCAAAACATTCGCTTTAGGGTTACAACTTATTCTTTTAGTCGCTAAATCTGAAATTAGTCGACAAATCTGGAAATGATGCATGAAATTAGTCGCTATGTCTAAAAATGGTATTTGGAACTAGTCTTCAAATTTAAAAATGATATATGCAATAAGTCGCCAAATCTGGAAGCGGTATATGGAATTGTCGCCAAATCTGATTATCCTTATTCCTGAAGATCTTGAAAGGGACAATGGAACAAAATTATGAAATTATTGTATTGTCATCGGTCCTTGAAAAGTGTGCGAAATTTCGAATGAATCCGATCTTTTTAAGTGGGTAAAAATCGAGTTCTAAGATTCCGTTACATGCAAGTGAAACTTATAAAAGCGTGTTAATAAATAATTGAATGCAAAGTCAAGGCTGTACGGTGGATGACCCATCAGTTGAATGATTTGGCCTTTCAGAAACTCTTTTTTTAGCCGATGTGAGAGAGTTCGCATTGTCATAATACAGAATGATTCGCCTTTTCTTAAGCTGTTTTCGAATTTCTCCGATGACTTCTAAAAAACAATGATTGTGTACCATTCAAAATTGACCGTCCTACGTTGCTTTAAAGCCGCTATTGCCACGAGACCAATAATACCGAAGAAACAGGTAACCATTTGTCTCAATATGCTTCTTGCTTGAACAACTTTTGCTGAATTCGGTTCTTCTTGGAAGCCCCATACAATCGATTGCTGTTTTGTTTTTGACTCATATGCATAGATCCATGATTTGTCACCTAGCCTGTATAGGTGTTATCCACAACCTTTGATACACCTTGAACATATTTTGTCACCATTTCCTTGTACCAATCAACACGAGCCTTCTTTTGAGCGTTCTTTAGATTATGTGGGATCCCCAATGCAAACAAAAAAATTTTTACGGCCAAATATTCAAGTAAAATTTTGTTGATGCTTGTCATACTAATGTCCACATATACCTTAATCTCATGGTATATAACATGACGATCTTGCTTTATCAATTCCCGCATACCAACGATAGTTTTTGGCACAATAACTGATTTTGGACGACCTACACTAAATTCATCTTGGATCGAACGTCGAACACGATTAAATACGTTATACCAGTTCTTTACAGTGGTGTAAGATGCTGTTTTATCGCTGTACAAAGAATTAAGTTCTTTAAAGCAATCTTGTCTTGACAATCCACCTCGAAAGTTCTGAAAAACAATCGCACGAAACTGTTCACAAATCAATTCCATTTTTTTAACGAGGTTAGTTTTTTACCTTTACTGTAAACAACCCAAATCAAGCTAAAATATCAAATCTTTTTGAAGAATTTATGTTTAAAGCACCAGACTTTCAATTTAAATGGTCTGCAGTCACCTAGCAACTCTTTCTGTTGCCAAGGCCAGAAATATAAATAGAAATCCTCGTAACAACTATAAACGTTTATTCACAGTCGGTTAAAATTCTTGTTTTGAAATAATTAATAGCCTTCATCAAATTAACTATCGTTAAATTAATTTGCAAATTAATCATCATTAAAAGTCTTCATAATTGAATTATTTTTTACATTCACTTTCATCTATGAGATATACACTCACTTCAAAATGTTAAGCATGAAGATGTAAAATGCAAAAAAAATCAACAAATACTGCTTTGATTGACACAAAATTTGGCAGTAAAGTAGCATATATATTTATACATAAAACAAAATCAAAAATTACATACAGAAATGAAAACAATATTAAATTTTTGTAAGTTATCATATAATGTCATACTGGAGACTTAAACAGAATTATGTATAAAATGAAAATAAATAGCATAAAATGAAAAAAAGGATATTAATAGGGTATGTGATCCCCCTCATCTGTATGCAAATTTTACACCTTCTGACCATGCTTTCAATTAGGTGGTCAACCACCGCAGAATTAAGTAATCGCTATTCTTCTTGTAGAGCAGTTTCCAGCTCAATAAGAGTGGCTGGAGGTGGGAAACGTGAAGATACAGCACGGCCGAGAGCATCCCAAAGATTTTCAATGGGATTAAGGTAGGGCGAATATGCTGGCCAAGCCATACGCGCAATCCCTTCACTCTCCAGGTAGTCATCGACGATGTCAGCTCTATGGGGACGTGCGTTATCGTCCATTAAAACAAAAGTAGGGCCAACTGCTGCAGCGTACAATCTCACAATGGGTTCTAGGACTTCATCTCGATACTGGACAGCCGTCACAAAACCTCGTTTAAAGATGTGCAGGTCTGTGCGGTATCCTAATGAAATCCCTGCCCACACCATAATGCTTCCGCTTCGGAATGCGTGATGTTCGGTGATGTTTTGGGGTTGATTGCGTGTTCCTTGTTTACGTCATATCCTTATACGCTTGTCATCTGGCTCCAGAGCAAATCTTGACTCGTCAGTAAACATGACATTGCCTCAGTCAGACACAGTCCAATTGCTTTAGTCCCGGCATCACTTTAATCGTGCCCCTCTTGATTGGACGGATAGAGGAACACAAACTCGAGGTACCCGGGCATGCAGTCCATTCATATGTAATCTTTGGCTTATAGTAGCTGCTGATATAGCCTTACCAATGGACACTGTAACCATAGATGTCACACGTGTGGAGGTCGCTCTGCGATTCCGCTTGGCTACAATAGCAATATATCGATCTTCCGCGGGGGTTGTAACCCTTGGGCGACCGCCTACGGGCCTTCGAACAACTGTCTGTGTGGTTTGGAAATGTTTCCATAAACGTGAAATTACAGAATGATGAACGCCGAAGAAAAGAGCAACATCTGTGATTGACTGTCCTGCTTCAATGCGCCCCACAGCACGTCAGCGCTCAGAATCTTCCATTCGTTTTCTGGAAGTCATAGAAACACGTATGTCTTGAAAACAAATTGTACGAAAGTTTTAAACACCTTCTATCAGCACTTACAGTCAACTTCTGTAACCCTTCATAAAGATGGATTCTTATAGGACTACCCTTATTGCATATCTCTTGACATGAAAGCACGATTGGCTGTTACCTAACATATTTGCATACTTCCATCTACCTCTGCAGCGAATTGCATCCTCTTCAATTCTGATTTTCTTCTGGAAATTAGTATTTCCCTCTCCGTGCTTAACTTTTGGAAGTGAGTATATCTTTTAAAACTTTTGAATTGTTCTATTAAATTGCATCAGTTTCCAGATGATATTTAATTCAATACTTTTTACTCGCTAGCCAAAATGTTTTCATTTACTTTAATCCAACCATTCAAGATTTCGCCATTCTTATTGAATCACCATTATAACATATAGGACAACGTTGCTTGCGAATATATATTACAATTTTCAACATAAAATTAATAGAACACAGAGTAATGTAAATGCTTTACACATCCAAATACAAATTATTTGCACTATTTTACACAAAGTTCGTAACAATATATACATTGTAAATATACATGCTAATTCTAGGGTTTTTAAACTAAAAGATTAAATACTGCTGGAATACTGGAAGAGCAACATTGAACATTGACGTATAGTATCTTTTCTGGCTTCGAAAATATCTCACGGAAGTAAGGCAACGTTTTCAAATCACACTTTTTGTACTTTAGTAGTAAAATATGTTTTTTTTATTGTAATGCTGATAGATTAATCTACTTATCATAAGTAATTTTTGTCACAAATTCAAGTCATCTTTTTGAATAAAAGGTTAGCCCTGGAGCTTCCTGTCCCTTCTCACATTCATAGTCTTGAAGTTCGTTTGATTTTTTTTTCTGAGAAAGAAGTATATTTATTTATATGCGTGTATTTCCCCTGTTAAGAAAACCAATATTTTTAACTTTGAACTTTTTCCGAAGAAGAGACTCAAACAAAATCATTTGTTTTTTTAGAAAATAGATTTGTATGACAAAAATAAACTCAGTTCCACTACAGCCCATGAGCGCCAAGCCTACTGTGCCCATCTCAGTATACGTGACCATTGGGTGCTGAGGAGCGTGAGCAGATGTCCTAATCAGGAGGTCAGTCTGAAGGGATCTAGTCAGTCTAGGACCCCCTCCCCTAGTGTTTAGTCCCCGAGCAAGCTTGGTACTCATTTATCGACCCACTGAAGAAATGAAAGGCCGAGTCGACCTTGCCACATGTCGAGGATAGAACCTCGAACCTGTGGTGTGGAAGCGCGATACACTTCCACTCGGCTATTGGGCCTTATTTGTATGACCAATCATTAAAAAAAAAGGGAATCCATGATGGAAACTGAGAATATTTTTTTTTTTCAAATCAACCCTAAAAGGTAGAGTTTTACACATCTCCAGTTTTATATACAATTTACATGAATGATTTTTAAAATCAAGACAGGGACTTAGTTTGACGGCATATTTATTTATTACTGTTAAAAATCTCTCAATGTAATAAATAGAAAATTACAAAATATCCAAAGCTCTTTTAGAAACTCAACATACGCCCGGGAAAAAGTCGAAATTTGGAACTTTCAAATCATTAATCTCTGGATATTATACGTTGACTGACTTCCAAATTACTTGCTAATTTTCCTCCAGATATCCAAGTGACCGCAGTAGCTGAGTCAGTGACGTAACGTACACTCCCACATCGCAAGGGGGGGGGGAGGCAGAATTTTAGAGGGCCCAAAACCTGACTTTTCAGGAGGGGGGGGCAATATTCTTCGTTACGCCACTGAGCAGAGTGGTCGTGGTCACGAACTCATTGCCGGACAGTCCTGTTGTTACTCAAATTCCGACGTGTAGAGAGGTGAATGCAAGTTAAACTTGTCTTGGACTCAGTCATAATGTTGAGGGGTGTTGAAGTTTGGAGAACAAGGGGAAGGCTGGTTTAAGTGGTATCGTCGTTAGAACATGGTTCTTAGATTTACGAAAATCGTCACCAATAGCTCTATCGTTGCTATAGAGCAGTGGTCTTCAAACCTTTTCAACTCACGGAACCCCTAGAACTTGAAGATGTTTTTGTAAAACCCTTAGAACTATATAGAAAGTGTTTTTGTGGAACCCCATTCCCTATACATACTTTGCAGAAAATATCTCAAAATAATATTTAAAGTGGATTAACATGTGTTATAGATACTTTTTGTAAAAGCAATTAAAAAAAGTATTGCTACTATTAAAAAATTCTAATCTAATTTCTTAAATATAATTTAGTTTTTGATAATATTAATTTGTGATCCAAGTTTCACGTTCTCATGCATTATATTTAGTAACTGGGATTTATGCTAGTATTTTTTACACAAACTGTCGAAGTCTAGGTCTCTTGAGATTAAATGCAATCGCATTACATATTCCGAATTTAAATTGTTTTTATACTTTGTTTTTGTAGCCACTCACGTGAGGAAATATATTTCCCTTACACACAATGCCCTGAATGGTATTAAAATATTTACATCTGTGTGAAAAATGCTGAGCATTTTGCATGAATTTGCAATCTAAATTTTAGAAGCTGTTCTTGCTTAAATTTAAATTTTAGCATCGAATATCTTGCTATATTGATAAGTTGTTTCCTCTCCTTCATGAAATGTGTTTTTTTTCCTCCAAAAATGCAAAAAGGTACATTTTCCATTAGAAAAATATTTAGTTTTGAAAGACATTGTGCTAATTAACGAGTATAAAAACAATAGAATATTTACAATCCAGTAGCAAATATAAAAAGATAAAACGTTTTAAAGTTCTTTTATTATATTTTAATAAAAGTTTAAAAAGTGTTGCAAAATAAAGTTATTATATATAAGTAAAATTTTCAGTTTTAATTAATAGGATTATAGATTTAAATACTTATAATTATACTAACTCCACAGAGAACGTGAATATATTTTGTATACATACTTATAAGTATCTTTTCGATTTTTCTTTTGTGACTCGTGGAGCCCCTAGGTATGCCTTAAGGGACTCCAGGGTTCCATGGAACACAATTTGAAGACTACTGCTCTAGAGCTGCTCTAGAGTCTACCCTGTGAACCGGCTAAAGGTGTGGGAGGAAGTGAAGGACGACTCGACAGGATAATTTATAATTATTTATTCAGCACACTAATTAACTAAAAGCAAATTAATTAATCAGATTAAATAAGATGTTTCCAAGTAGCGAGTAGAGGTTAAGTGACGAGAGTCGCGTGTTCGGAGAATACTTCTTATGAATTGATCCACCTTTTTTTAATCAATCTTCTACTTTAATTTTTGCTTTAAACTGTAGTTATGGGACTAATTGTCACTTAAATCTCTTTAATAATTTAAATATCAAAACGCGCTATAAATATGACTAATGCTTGAACTGCAGATAGCTTTCTTATCTTCTACTTCGTAATGTTTCAATCTCTTTTTAACTTCAATTAAATAGCAATTTTCCTCTATATAACTATCTATCTCTTTATAACTCTAACTTTCTATCTCTATTCGATCTTACACTGACTAACTCTTTCCATCTATCTCTCCAACTTTTTCTAGCAAGCAAACCTGAACTATATATAATAGACTTAATCTGCATATCACGATTTCTTCTTCAGAAAAGGGTTGTTGATATTCATAGCCCAAAGACTTCCCAAGAGGGTTAATGGAAGGACGCGAATAGATACATCAAAGAGTGAAATGTTAATAATAAATCAAAAATATCTCGAAATTTATTTTTCCAAACAGAATACAAATATTTTGTTTATGAAATAAATGAGAGAAAAAACATCGAAAAAATTAATGATCAGGGAAAGCATGGCGAGAATCACCATTCTAGATCTGAAGAACTATCCACGTTTATCAATAATAGAAGATGAAATCTTTCTTTATTACATTTGTTATATCATAAATAAATGATCTCCGAATTAACTGAAACTTTCAGTACAAACAAAACTTGTTCGAATGACGGTGAAGCTACAGAAATGGATCTTAAACATTAAGCTGGATGAACAAGAAATTGTTCCGGATAAAACAAAGTGGCCGCGATAACCGAGTTGTCGTGGTCACGAACTCGTGACTAATGTGGCCAAGTCGTGGGTTCCGAGTACCTCTGAAGACCAGCAGTATAAAGGGGCTGATAAACATTAAATATGTTGAGGCCGGAAGTCTTTGCATTGTCATGGTGAGGAAGTATGGAGTTCCACACGCACACACAGCTGAGGTACATTCCTTAGAATGCCTTAGAGTGAGGCATTAATTAAGGTGACCAATTTTTTTACAATGAAAAGAAGGATCAAAAATTTAAGAAAAAAGTATAACGTAAATATGTGAAACATTTTATTAATTCAAACAAAAACACACTAATTATTCTCTCATCCCGTTTAATTATTTATTTAAGGTATCCGAACACGTTGAAAATGGCCAAATTCAGTCAAGACAGATATTTATTTTTTTATTGTATTGAAAAAAGCTATCTTTTTTTTTTTTTTTTTTGACTTTACGAAACATACCTTGTTTTGTTTTTACACTACCTAGAGGCCAAGTTACAACCAATTTTATAAATTTAGAAAAATTGGAAGTAGGTTTTTGATCTACCAGAAGTGGGCATTTAAATTGCTCAAAATCTATCATGGCGAGTCTGATAACTCAAAATATTACGAATGTATTTCTATAAAACTTTTTGAACCTGATTTTTATGTTTTTCTAGAGAATGTACTAAAATATTTCTTATTGTATGAATACTTCTTGAGTTATGGCTTGTTATTTAAATAATGGCCTCATAAAAAATGTAACATTTCTTATAATGTTTACTCAATAAGCTCTAAAATTTTCAAATTTTAATAAAAATTTAAATTTTAGTACATTTTCTAGATAAATGCATCTAATTTGTTTTGGTAATACTTTTACTAAGATGTGTTTATTACTTTTTTCTCTAACTGCTTTGGAGTTTTTCAAAAATTATGCTAAAATTTCACTTATAATTGTGATTTTTGTAAAATTCAGGTAATTTATTTAAAATTTTGATAGGGTTTAATAGTAATATGTATTGGTATTAAGTTCTAAAAGAGCATTTATAATGATTTAGTATGCTATTTTGTTAAAAAGTACTCCAAACGTGTTCGGATACCTTAAACGAGTATTTTTCCATTGAATGAAATTTTTTGTCAATATATTGTTTTCTAATACATCGAAAATTTCGGAATAAGAAATATCCTTCATATTGAACTTTACGGTAAGTACTACAGCTAAAACAGGGATCTTCAAACTGTGTTCCACGGAACCTTGGGGTTCCACAAAGCATACCCAGGGGTTCTACTAGTCACAATAAAAAATCGAGAAGGAATAAATATGTATGCAAAATGGATTCATATTCTCTGTGAAGTTTATACAGTTACAAGTATGTAATACCCATCCTCTATTCATTAAAACTGGAAATTTTACTTATATATAATATTTTGCGCAACACTTTTTAAACTTTTATATTATAATATAATAAAAGAAATTCAAAACACTTCATCTTTATATGTATACTTCCTACTAAGATTGCAAATATTCTATTGTTTACTCTCTCGGGTTCCTCGAGATAATTTTATACTCGTTAGTTAGCACAATGTCTCGCAAAACTAAATAGTTTTCTAATGGAAAATGCACAATTTTACACTTGTGGAAAACAACATATATATTGAAGGAAAGGGAACAACATATCAACAGAGTTGATATTAAAATCTAAATTTAAGCAGGAACAGCTTCTAAATTTTTGGTTGCAAATTCATGCAAAATACACGGGACTTCTCACACAACTACAAACATTTTAATGCTATTTTAATACCACATTTTCACTTGTCCAAAAATCAATACGAATTGAAAAAAAAAATGCTTTAAACTGCTGTATTAGTTCCAGGACAGCATAACGTAAATTCAACAAGAATAACTAAATTTTCATATGGAATGCGCTTTAGAAATCACTTTAGAAATGTGTGATTAAATATTTCCACCTTTCTTTTAAATATACATTAAATCTTCTGATTTTTTCAAACAGACGATTGTCTTCGATTTTAATATCAGGCATTTCTTTCAACAAAAACTCAACTTAATTTTCTATCTGTGCCCAATTTGCTTGCGATAAAGCCAAAAAACACCATCAAAGACTATTATTTTCCATGATATTTGTTTCAGACCATTCTTCGTCATAGGGCAAACCATTTTTTTATAAAACTTCTGTACTTCTTTGGTAAATTCAGTTATGCCTGGATTTTATTCTTCTAAGTTTGACAATTTTCTTTTTATTATTGAAGGAATAAATTTTTCTTCAATTTGTGATTTTTATTGAAAGACAAAATCGTTCAATATTAGACTAGCTTCTGTAGATGAAATATGTTCACCATAAATATTTTTGTGGAAAATAGATGTCTTCTTATGCCCAAAATACACGCAACAGTTCGGTCTGGCATCTCTCGATACAGACATTAACAGATTACTTTTAAAATATTGAAAAGGTGGTTAAGTAGGAAGACACTTTATGATGTAGGACAGAACCTATAAAAGAACTGTCCTCTCTATAAGAGGATGATTTTGGTCAACTTGCATTAATAAAAATCAAATCAAATAACTGAAGTTAACAGTTTGAATGTAGATATCAACAAATAGTACTAATTACGAGACTTCTGTTAATTCATAAATATCCCTGTTTTAAAAATATATAAGCTAACAAATTAGGTTTACAAGATAAAAATTTACCAGCGCCCTTTATTAGCAGATTATTTAATTATTAACAATAATTTCCAAGATTTTTCTTAACCATAGCTACGAATACTTCAAATAATTGCATTGCAGGTTTTACACAATATAACTATTTTTTTATTGATTACGTCTCAAAGATTTTATTTCTGTAGCAAAAGGCACTAGTTATTTCCAAGATTAAAATGATATGACAGAGCCAAAACAATCTACTAATTTTGTCAAATAGCTACTGTATTCTATCAGCGCTTTTTCGTTGTATCTTTGTATTTAATTACAGAAAATAATTCATAGAGAAGCTAACAAGATTTTCATATAGTGTTATTTAGTAAAAAGTAGGTTTTGCTTTAAATTCAAGAGCACGGGAAAAACTTTTAAAATGATAAATTCGAAAGATCTGTAACGGAATTTAACATGAGAGTTGCCTCAGAAGACGTCTTTACCGATTTCTACTAAAAAAACATAATGAATATATCGATTAACCCCTTCCAGGCTCATTTTATTTCTAGACTATAGATCAAAATACGTCAATTTTTTATGCTTATTTTCAACATACATATCTTTTTAAACATAACAGCAACATTCACATACAAAACTTCCTAAAAATTTATATTCAAAAATTTATTTAAATAAATTAATGATTTACTGTAAAGTTAGCTTTCTGTTTGGCAGAAATCATTAGACTTTAGAGTCAATTCACTCTAACTAAAAATATAAAGCTTAGAATACATAGCTTCTATCTTGTTTTTCAAATTTTATTTACATCTTTTACATCTACATAAATGATTATGAAGTTATTAATCAAAATTTGATCGTGTATGATACATTCGAAAATACACAATTCTGTACTTAACCCAACATTGCAATCTGGACAGTAGAATCTTGATTCTCTTCTTACCCCTACTGTCTCTCTTAGAGCAGCAAATAATACACTGTCGTTTTGGATTAGTTTACTTCTCCGTTGGAGGAATGTAGTCAACAAAATGTCTTTCTGACAGGGGAAGGGGTGATCAGCAGAAGGACGTTCTTTTTTTGTAGAAAATTCCATCTGGTGGTACTTTTCAATTATTCGAAATCATAAAAAGCACATGGAGAATAATTCAGGATAAAACCATTGCACAGTGTAAATTTTCACAGTGCCCGAGTTATACTCAGAATAAATCAGGATAGTACATTTCGCCTGCTCAAGCTCAGTTCGGGAAGAGCCGGAAAGGGGTTAAAGTTTGTATTCCAAAAAATATTTCGAGATTTTTAAATCATGCTGTAATAATAAATACAATTGGACAAAAAATTTTTAAAAATTTGGTCCATAGCACTGGGATTGTCAGTAGAAGGATCATTTATATGGATGATAATTTTTTTTAAAAAACTAAAAAACACGCTTTTATACTGAATCGAACTAAAAAGTAAAAAAATAATTCTTAATACAAGAATAAAATAATGAACGAGAAAATCAATTTGGGTAAAAGCTTGGGGTGCTTCGTACTACATTTCTACACTAACTCAGCATTTTGGAATAGAAGTAAGAAATTATAACAATTGATATAGAGCATCCCACGCTTTTACCCCAATGACATTAATTTTCTCGTTAATCATCTTATTCCTATATTAAGAATTATTATTTTATTTTTTAGTTCTATTCACTATAAAAGTGTGTTTTTTAGTTTTTTAAAACTATCATTTATTTAAAGAATCAAATCTATTAGAGTCATTAGAGAATCAAGTTAATTACTGTTAAAATTTTGGACCTTTTTAACATTATTTGAACTTCTATTATCATAACTTTGTAATAGAACCTTTATTATATTATTAACATTGAGCTAAATAGATCCTCAAGATCATAACTTTGTATAGAATAAACATCTTCGTATTTTAAATAATTGATGAGACTTTTACTATTTTAATAATAGTCATAGAGATTATAGTGATCTTGCCTGAGCACCTAAAGGTGTGGGAGAATCGGAAGGAAGACTAGCCATATTTCAAAAACAATATAATTTATTCACAATATTAACCTCAACTCAAATTCAATGGATCAAGGGTAAGAGGTGCACCCAATTAGTAATAAATATGAAGATAATTAACGAGGTACACGAGATATGAGAAGACTTTAATGTTTAATACACTTACTTAATTCAATAGCTCTGACTTCTTCGCTATTTAATCTAGATTCAATCTCCAGTGACAGTTCGTCACCTTAAGTAATTCAGCAATCAAATGTTAAATATTCGCAATTCACATCCAATTTGTTTAATCACTGTTCCGCTAGCAATCTATCCTATCTCTCTTACTAACCTGAAAAAGCCTTAATTATATATAGAAATTTTAATTTATATATTCACGTTTTCTTCTTCGAAGAGGAGTTTTAAAATAAAATAATTTTTAAAGATCAGAAATTTCCCAAGAGGACTGTTAGTTAAAAGAGCGTGGATAGAACCGTCATAAGATTACTAAAAATATTTTGTGAAACCAAAACAAAAAAATGATTAATTAAACATTATGATTATTATACATAATGATTATTATACATTAACATATTTTATTCTCTTCATCTCATTACAATTTAAAGAGATATCCAATAGTTATATTAATTAATTTTTATTTGTTTTAATATAGTTAATTTATTTAACATTAATTTTTTCAAACACTTAACGTGCTTTCTTCCAAAATAGTTTCATTTCTGATTTTTCATAGAAAATCGTCAAAAATAAATGCTTTAAGGCTTCATGTCTGAGAGTGTTCACATTTTTAGTTGTTGTATGTTCGCCATTTCTTCAAAATCATTATTTTTTTCCTACATAACGACAAAACACATCTTCCCGAAATTGATGCATTACAACATAAGGTCACGGTGAGCCAGGACAATCTATCTTTCTTTGGTAAATATTTGCTCTTATGCTTTTCAATTTTAAGAATAAATAAAAAAAATTGATTTGTCCTTATGTCCTTTCGAATAATTGATTTGCATAAGAGCTTGGTATGATGCATCCCTAACGGTGAAAAACATTACCTGCTTCCGAGGGTATGAGTTAACCTCTAACCCCTTTTCTTCTACCATCGAGGTATTGAATAGAATTGCTTTAATGCTTTTGCTTTCACCTTTTTTCTTCGCTTTGCTTTCTCATTCTGCGCTGTTGATTGTGACAGCACATCAGCAGCAATATTCACATTGGGTTTTAACAATGGCGGGGCAGTCACATCTTTCCCATCAATTTCAAAAGAACAAGACTAAAAAATAAATAAAATAGAGCATCTCTATTCATGTGTTTGTTGTTATTATGCATTAACGTTGCTCGCATCACTAAAGTATTTTCTTTTTATTTATATTTACGTGTTAAACGTAAACATTTGGATTTCTAAGAAAAATGTCTTCATCGGAAAAATTCTTACCAACTAAACTTAATGTTATAAACCTAGGCACAAACTTATTAAAATTATTTCTCTAACTTCATTTGATGCTTTCTAGCCTTTATCCACCCTCTTCCTTGAATATTTGATGATATATAAAAATATACTGTTTATAAATTATTGTGATATCTTAGTCTTAACATTAAGCATTCGATTGTATTGAAACGCATTCTTATAACCCTCATCACTTGATCTAAGAAGGACAGGACTTGATACTCTAATATTCAAATAGAATTACCTTTTACGCTCCCGTATAGCACCCCCCCCCTCCGAAATTAGATTTCCGCAAAACCCATTCTTGGTGCGTATTCCCTCTGTAATAATCCTGCTCGTGCAGGGGTTATTGGTGTTTGGGGATTCAAGAAAAGATCAGCCATAATATCAGTTCACATTATTATTTATTATTCTCTCACTTAAGTTAACAACTCAGGATTGGAAACCACTTCTACTAAGTATAGAAGCAATTACACGGCAAAAAGAATACCTAATATTTGAGTATAATTTAATGCACTTACTCTCTCTCTTGGAACACTTTGGATGTTTTCGTTCTAATTTACCGTAATTCCGTTCTTAGTTGTTCGACCTCCAGTCATTTTAATTAAGCTCTATCTTATTGATTAAATCGTCAATTAGCAATCTTTGATCATTCAGCAATTACTCGTCGACTATCTCCACTAACTAACTTCGCTTATCTAAAAGTCAATTCTTAAATAGAACCCTTCATTTGAATAACTCAAATCTTCTTCGGGAGAAAGTTTTCAATAGAACAAAGGTTAAAAAAAATAAATTTCCCCCAAGAGGATTGGTGACAGGTTTGCGTATAGTCCCGTTACAGCTCAACAAAATAAACATGTTTGCCAAATTTCAAAAATCTAATAGTTTAAAACGGGAAATTTTTTTTATCAATATGTTTCGTATCCTCCCTTGAGAATTGATTCTGTAAGACCCGTGTGGCAACGGTAGTTTAGAAGTCAAGGTCACGGACTTGTGGCAAGTGTGTCATGAGTTCGAGCCCAGCACCGCTCAAGACCCGCCGTCAAGATGGGTCAAAGCACGTTAAATCTGTCGAGGCTCAACATCATCCCGTTGGTGTGGTGTGGAAGTTAGGAGAGTGGGTATTCCAGATCAGGTGTCATCCTCATCACTTGAACATGATTTCAATTTACGAGGTCCGTCATCAATAGCCCTATCGCAACTTTATAGTGCGACGTTATAGAATCACCCTCTCTCACTCACACCATTAGGCTCGTTTGTAGAGGATCTTAAAATGTTTCTTTATTTTAAGTGAATTACACAAACTGTTTCTCCAAGCAAACAGTTCGTGGAACATGTTGCTGTACACAAATTTATTGTTGGAAGAACAATTTGTTAAGAAGAGAAAAGTATTATGTAATTTAATGTCAATTTACGACAACAACAAAGCTGATGTATTTTCTACTAAAAATACGTCCTCTTCGAAAGAATTTAAGAATAAAAGAAAGACAAAAAGTCACATAGAAATTAAAAATTGACAGGTAAATAATTTTTAGATCACTTTAATTTCAAATTACTTCACAAATGTGTTGTTGTGGAAAATTGTTGAGTGAAATCACTACATATTTCATGAATGGTCAAAGAAAAATTTTCACAAACAAAATTCCCACACGCAACAAAGTTAAAATTTTATAAATATTTAAAACATTTCCACGCTTTGAAGTATTAAAATTGAAAATGTAGAAGTGCAAAAGACACACACTTGAATATGGAGGAAAGTTCAAATATTTATTTCGAACATTCATGCTATTTTAATAGTTTTAATCAAAAAAGTAAATATATTTACTGACTTAAAGAACAACATCGAGAGTTCGGAAATTTTACTTTATTACAATAAATATGTCTTAAACGGGATGAGAAATAGAAGTATTTTATTTTCATGATTATTCTTTAAAATCTGAAGTATAGACAAGATTTATATATATTACTTAACTGTTCTTCTATTGTATCTAATTTCAAACTTCGTCAACAGTTTATGAGTTGTTTGTTTTTCAATTCTTCGTTACGCTTCGGTAAAGATAAATGGTTAAATAATGCTTTTGGAGAGAGATTTGAACAGAAGCTAAGCTCCAGTTATTAAGAAAACATTACGGTGGTTGTTTTTATTTTTAATTGCTATTAATTTATTCTGCTTTCTGAAGAGAGAAGACAAAAATATAGTTCTGAATTTTAATTTTATACTCATAGAAACACTTCAGAAAACGTTAAAGCAAATAGCAATGAATAGTTACAAATTAAAGTATGATATTTTGCATGGCTACTAAAATTTTATTTCTTTAAATTCTTTTTAGCAAAGGGTAGTTTTAATATAAATTTGTTTGATTTTTTAACTTTCAGCGAATTAATCACAGAGAGGTAACACTTTAATTTTATTCTGATTTTAAATGTAAATAACTTTGTGTTGATTAATTACATCAAATAATGGGTAATAAAAAAAAAAGTAACTCGAATTATGAGAATTGAAATGACGTACAAAGTATCGCAAATTTGGTTATGAAATTTATATTTTATAAGTTTTTCGTATCCTTTCTATGGTATGGCTTCGTATATCGTATAATCAGAAAATTTGAAACCTTTTCATTGTTGTGACAAATCGTGCCACAGATTCTTGGCAATTCGTACAAAAGGGAATTTTAAGCGCATCTTCCCTGTCTCATGTGGAAATTCAAATAGTTAAAAGACAAGTAGTTAATTATTTCGTTTGACACAGTGGCAACGATAATTCTTGTTCCGGTTAAATTTTATTCAATCGATTGCTCATGTAACATTATCGTCTGATTTTATAATGTTGTTCTAGTAGTTGTTCTATATGTTACTTGGTTTGGTTTCTTAATAAAATAATTTATATTATCTGTTTTGAATCGAACAGCATGAACCTTGGAATAAGGAAATGTGTTACAAAAACTGTTTTTCTTCAGATTGGCAGTACTTTCGTTTTAGTATCAAAAGATTCATGGCTTTTGCATGTTGTGGGCAGATATTCAAAAAATTTCTTTTTCGTTTTCAACTTAATAAATAAATTACAAAAAGTTAGAGCCATTGTGCAAGTTTTCTACTTTTCTCATAATCAAAGTATCAGATGCAATGGCAAAGAAGAAAGGGGAGCAGTCATGAACTTCTCCATTTTAAGTCTTATTTCGTTAATAAAATAATAATGCGCAAATTATTTTCACACAAACATAATTCATGTTCTATAAAAACAAATAATATGCTTCACTTAATTTAATGTATTTGAAATTGAAATTAAATTTCAGATGGAAAATGAAAATGATACATTTTTGAAGACTTCTACTTCTCAAATTTTTAGAATAACTGATAGTATTTTTCAAAATGTTTTAGGGACCTAATGTGTTTAAATATCCAAAGCTAAAGATTTAACTTTACATTTCGTTGCTTAACATTTATTTTAAATACATGTGATTATCTTATCATTGAACTGGTATAATATGACGAGAAAAATGCGAGAAAGAACAATTAGAATTAAAAAAATTTAGTGCTTTAGTATATTTTCAGAATTTTAAAGCATCATAACGTATAAATTCATATTTAAAAAAAAAACAGAATAGAATATCGGTGTTATTTTCCTGTTGCTCTTTTTGTAAATTCAAGTTGTATTTTTCATGTTCTTGTCCATAAGAATTATATGTTTACTTTTTTGTACTATTTAAATAAAAAATGATTGCACGAGCAGGATTTATTTTATTTTAGAAACACGTGATAAAATATCAAAATTTAAAATATAAACTATTTATAAGCGTATTTTTCCCGGTGAATTTTATTCTGTATTAATTAGTAATTACTTACGGTTAAATAATTTGCGCTTATGGAAAACAAAATTTAACGTATTTTTCAACAGATTTCTGATGATTTAAACTCTTGTTTTAATATTCGCATTTATTTTTTCGTGGTTGATTGAATAAATGATTTTTTAAATTATTTATTTATGGTATTATTTTTACCACTTTTTTTGTATTTTTGAATCGTCTTTTACGCATCATTAATATAAAACTTGTGAACTAAACGTCAAAAAAAATGTGAAATTTAATTTTTTTTAAAAAAATTGAAATGCGAAAATTTGTCAGATAACTGAATTTATGTGTTTGTAAAAAAAAAAAAACTAGTAAAAATATTAGTGACACATATATTTGCTATAAAATATGCTGCTTTGATGATAATCTTCGTAACATATCAATTGCATCATGTGCACTCAAGCATTATTTTTACTTCCAAAACATCCAATCGATTTAAAGTAAAAGCAAAATGAAGTACTCACAACGATCGGAATAAAAAAAAAATATTATATAACTTCTTTTACTTTTCTTTTGAAATGCTTCATGTGTTTTGTGTTACCTGTTTAATAAAAAAAAGTAAGAACATATGCGACTGATCATAAAATAAATAAATAAAAGAAAGAAATTTCAGGATGTTAAAAAGTAATGTAGGACAAGTTATTCATATCAAATCAAATCATGGTGATGGAGCAGGTGTATTACTTTGAAAAATCATTTCGGCCAATAATAATAATTATCCGAACGTAAGTTCTCATAATGGTTTTAAAAGACCATTAAAATATTTAGGGAGAAGGAAGTTATACCGGATATACTGTGAAAATCTCTAAATGTGAAACTAAGATCAACAAAATTAAGTTCATAAGAATTTATTTTATTTACATAGATATGTATATATGCACGTTTTAATAAAAATCAATAAAACAAGGGCTTTAAGAAATTTAATGCAAAATTTTCAAGTTTTTTTAGAAAACAAAACTTTTTTTGAGTTTTTGGAAAACAATCTGATATTTTTCTTTGCATTGCCTTTTTGGCATCAAATTGTCAACAAATTGTTCGATATGGTTCATTTTGTTATTCATTTCACCATTGGAATGTGTGTCTAAATAACTGCGCATACTTTTCATGATGTTCCTCATTTAGGATGACGTGGGAACAGGATCTGCATTATTCATTTCATTTTCGTCGCTGGAATCTGCATCAATGATATATTTTGAGTTTTGAACAAACTCCAAAATATCTGCCTTCACATAATTTGGGCTGTACACACATCATCATCTACCGCAGTGAATTCTTCCAATGATTCAGCAGGACAGTCCAATCTGGCTAATGTTTCCCGTATTTTGTTCATTCCCCCCAAAAAAATCTTTTCGTGTTAAGCGATTTTCGTTTCACGTTAAGAGAAAAATGCATGGAAATACATAGAAGTTTGTCGAAACCATTGTATTATTTCCTGTAAACCGATATTTCGTCTTAAACGTTTTCGTATTTTCCGTATTTCATTGTTTATATAAAGATATGAATAAGAATTTTATAAAAAAAAAAATATTTGATTCTGTCGATAAAGGTGCAAAGTGAATTAATAAATTCTAATTTTTGTTGTTTTTGTTGTTTATTCCAAATATTAACAAAGTCACTAAAAATCTATAAAATCGTTGAATCTTAAAAAGTGGAGCACAAGAAGGGGATCAGCATAGATATCTTCACTGCAGAGTTCCTTTCATCCAAATATGTATTCGTCTGAAATTTGCTGTGAACCTGACATTAACTTCGACAACACATTTGAAACGCTTTGTTTCCACAATGACCTCTCTTTGATATAGATTAGGGTTAGGTAAATAGCGGCCTGCATAAATTTTGTTTCGGAAGGGGGGGGGTGCCAAGACTTTTAGAAAACTAAATATAGAGAAAATACTTTTTTTAATAATTGATTCCACAGATATTTATGAGCAATGTTTTCTTATATGAGGATCAACAAGAGTAAATTTAGATGCAAGTTGTGATGAAATTTCAAAAAGCAATCACATTAAATTTTTAACTTATAGAAAAGTGTGATAATGGGTACACACATTGATCTTATTAAACTGATTATAAAATTAACTGAAGAACTTAAGAATTAATTTTATTAAAATAAGTGGAATTAAATGCTCTTGCGTCTATAGATGATATAAAATTAGCGCAATAAATGAACTGGATAAAACTACCACTGTTTTATTTCACTTTTATTTATTGATTTTTATATAAATGGTACAATTTTTACCTTTTTTGAGATGCAAATTAAACTAATGAACGCAATCATTTTCAAAAGGTGGGGTCCGTCGGTATCTTCCGCTTCCAAAATGGGGCCCTTGAGTCCAAAACTATTGATCACTTACCTTGATATAGATGCTGAAAAGTGTTGAAAGTAGTTCAAAAGAAGTTTTTTCAGTTCTACAAAACTTGTACAAAATAATCTAAGTGCTTAAATATTACATTTTTTCAGCTTCTTTAATCAAATTTTATCTCAATTTACGTCAGATTTTTGCTCTGTCAAGCATTTTACAATAACAAAAAATTAATTTTTTTTTTGTGATGTATTATTATTATTTACTTTGAGTTTTAGAATCTACATTCTTAAGAAAAATGAATCGAAGTAACAAAACAGGATAGGTCTTGTTAAAACCTTCTTTGTTTCTCATTTAAACCCGAGAAAAGTCCTTCCCCCCCCCATATTATAATCAGGGACGTCTTAAGGTATGGGCCCGGGCCTTGTTTCGTTCTCGACTCTTTCTTAATAAGATCATGATCCGGATAATTTTAATGGTCAAATATTATTCTCGTGCATATTCTTCGAAAAACAGGGAATTTCAAACTGCATGTCAACTGGCAAAAGTGGTAAGACTGTATTACTATGTGATGACCGTTGTCCATGTCTGGGCCTAGACCTAAAACCATAAACAATTATTCAACTCATTTTATGGAAATTGGTCCAGCCGGTTTGTGCCTAGATTTTTGAGATTGTGAGTCGTGCACGTTTGTTTCTAATTACCGTATGAACGAGTATTTGACAATGTAGGCTATATACTGACTACTTTTAAAGATCTTAGGTAGGGACTACTTTTTCATGGATGCCCAGGGCCTTAAAACATCTTAAGATTTATCTGGGCCCAGGGCCTCAAAGAGTCTTAAGACGTCCCTGATTATAATATATCTCCTCGATATGTAATCTACTCTACAATCAATCAAACTCACAAATTATCAATAGTTACCTCACCAAATTGAAATCTTCGTCGAATTTTAATAAATTATAATGGAACTAATTTATTTAAAAAATTCTAGTTATATATATATATACTCTATCATAATTGGATTCTAAAAGGAATTGAAGAACTCCTCTATTCTTAACTAAAATCATCAATATACCATCAGAAAGTGCAAAAATCACACAAAACCCAGATCGAATCAAAAGACAACAGCCCACTCAAACTTTAAAGAAAAGAAACCATAAACTATTGTCAATAAAAGAGCTTTTCAATACACCCCACCCCCTCCCCAGTTTCCCTTCACGCATGACCTGTGGATTTAAAAAGAATTACATTCGCTTAAATAGTCCCAGTCGTTGAATTTTGGTAATTAAAGTTCGTTCCTACTTCACATTGTGTATTCCCCGTTACATAACCGAATTCCTTTCTCTGTTCTAAGCCTGCTTCGATTTTGTGCGGTTTGACTACGGAGTGTCCGAAAAAGACAGGAGATAAGGAAGAAAAAAGACTGAAATAAGTAAAACACAACGATGACCAATGGAGTGTAATCCGTTTCCGGCAGGTGTTATTCGGCTCGCAATTACAGGTTATATGACCATGGTCAACATGGAAGAACGTCCAGGATTTCCTGTTTCGGGTCAAGAGTGTCTAGAATTTGTCTTTCACCGAAAATGTCTGAGTTCTAATCACCGTGAGATTCAATTTTAGAAGTCGGATCTTTTTTTAGAAAATACGCTAAATAATTGCGTGTCTTCTTAAAAACACATTTCAATGACATTTTTCCTAAAGAAAGATTGGGAAATTTAAAAAAAATTATTTTCCCAGCTCAGTGTGTGTTTGTATACAAATATAACAACCACTTTCTTTAATATTTTCCCTTGAAATTACCATAAATTATTCCTTTCATTTTAATTGTGGTGGCCACGGTCTAGTGGTCACAATTACGAATTCAGGGTTGGCATTATTGAGTCACGCGTTTGCATCCCAGTGCCACAGAAGACTCGCCATATAGGGGGCTGATGTATATTAAATCTGTCGAGATTTAAATCCTCATTTGATGTGGTGTGGAAATTAGAAGAGTGTGATGCTGGCTCAGGTTTCATGTTCTTAATTTGACCTTGGTTCAAAATTACGAGGTCCGTTGCCAACGGCCCTCTCGTTGCTTCAGAGTGCAAAGTTGACTCTTTAATTTTTTTTTACTGAAGTATATCTATATCTATCTATCTTGTCGCCAAATCTGGAATTACTCGAAAAATGGGGAAATGGGATCTGAAATTAGTCTCCAGATGCGATATGGGATCTGAAAATAAGAAATCGTTAATCCTGATGATCCTGATTAGGTCAATGGAACAAAATTATTAAAGTATTGTACTGTCATCGGTCCTGGGCAAGTAAGCAAAATTTCGAATTAATCTGATCTTTTGAAATGGGTAAGAATATTGAGTTCGAAGATACCGTTACATACAAGTGAAGATTATAAAAGGGTGTTAAAAAGCATTAAACTATCATAAATGAATCTTATTGTTATATACTTACATTTCACTCACTCAAATCTATTGAGCCACCTACATTTCAATAAACATATTAATAATTGATTAGCTCATTGTTTATTTATCTCGTACTTAGAAGCAATATGAGAGAGATTGATGACAAACCTCGTAATTTTGTATCACGGTCAAATGAAGAGAAAAGAGCTGTGCGGCAGCTTATTCTCCAAATTTCTACACCCCGACCACGTGAGAACTTTGAGCCTTGGCAGTTTTAAAAAACATCAGTCCTCCCCCCTCTAGGATGAGTCCATATTGTTATTAAAAGGATGATGAAATAGTTATACTTAAACATTTTTATTATTAAAATTAAATAATCCTTGATAAATAATAAACGTTTAACAATAAATACAATAAAGTGGAATTTTTTTAGCAGAGGAACCTTCTTAAATTGATAGAACTTGCTTTTACGTTCATTAGTATAATATTGATGTTCTTTGGCAGGGGTCAGCAGCCTATGACACGCGGTACAATTCTTAGTGACATTCTACATCATTGCATTAGTCAATTTTTGAGCGAAGCTGATAATTTCGAAATGGAGCTTAATGGACTAATATCTTCAGAATTATAGAAAGAAAAATTTACGAAATTATCAAAAAATATGGAAGATAACTCTTACGATATATCGGCAGCTATTGTAAATTGTTGGATGTTATTTCTGGAGAAATTTAATCGTTTGAAAAGAAAGTAATTGCATGTTCTCTGCTCTCCGCTTTTGGCTCTACACATCTATGTAAACAAATCTTTTCTCATATGAAAAGCCGTCGCCAAAAGCTCTCGTGTAGCTAAACAGTGCGACGTTTATACTCACTCACTCATATGAAAAATATTTTGAGTCTTTAAAGAAGTTGTTGCGTATCAAATAGAGAAGTACAATGACCGGTTCGCTTTAAAATGTTTTACTACATTGAAGGAATACTTATATTTTTTGTGTGTGTTATTTATATTTCTTGTTCTAATATTTAAGTTTAAAAGGTACATAATACAAAATATACGAGAAATTTTAATTTTTATTTATGTTGAAGGAATAGTTATATTTTATGTTTATTTTTATGTTGATGAATATCTGTAAATAATGCATAATTAATGTACAATAAAACTCTAAATCTGTATTTTTGACCTCGATCCCCTAATTCTTCATACATTGTCGTAGGAATTGAAATGTTTCAAATATTTTCTTCTGTACGGCATTCTGAATCATATTAGTAGATTGGTTTGGGACACCACAACAAGAAGGTTGCCAACCCCTGTTTCGAAATTAGTACATATTACGATAAATTTTTTTCTATTGAAAAAATTATTTAAGTAGTTAAAACAATATAAATTCCATATATTTTTTTTTTACAAAATAAGAGAAACCGTTCTCTCTTGATTTAAATTATAATTTAAATCCTTAGACCAAGAAAAGATTCTAATTACAAAATTTACTAAACATGTCTCCAAAACTTACAAAAATTTGTCTTAATAGACTGAGAAATAATTATTCTTTTGTTTTATTCATGAAATCTACGAACATGAATTTTAGCTTTTACATTACTAGCATAAAAAAATTAAACCTATTTTTGTTTTAAAATTATTCTAAGAATATAATTACGATACCTCATCAGTTTTCCTTGAAATACCTTGACCTTCTGGAGGAAATGATGCTTTTAGTTGTTCTAATTATTGCAAAGAAATATTTAAAATGTCCCAAAAAACTTTTTAAACAGGTAATATCCCCATCAGATAAAGACATTTTTGTAAGAGCTTAATAGGCTGCGCACAGGATAGGACCGCAGCTTACAAGCTACATGTAGTCCTCTGCATTTGCCTTTTGCGTTTTTTCAGAGTTCTGTCTCAACGTATTACAAAACTAATAATATAATTATTAATTGCCAAGTTAATTGTAAAGAAAACTTTTTTATAATTAACTTAGCAATTGACCTGAGGTTAATTGCTAATAATACTGAACTACTTGGAGCAAGTCAATCTTTATCTCGACCACTACTTGAGAGGGTGCCTTCTCAGGGGTAGTCACGAGCATGCATATAAATGACTCTTTGATACCTTACTTAAAACTATTGCACACACAACTTGGCTCTTCTTTATCGAAAATCTGAAGCAGTTGAAAGGGAAAACTGGAATTTTTCTTTCAATCTCTCACTGTGGATGAAATGTGTAATTTAAGGGAATTCGACTACTTTTTTTAAAAAATTGGAGATATGGGGAATTTTTTTTTTTTTTTTAGATTTGTTTAGTACATTTTATGAAAAATATGCTAAAATTAAGAAGAGAAAAAGAAATTATTCTCACTAAAATGGGTAAAAATTTACAAAAAATAACATAAACATGGCCCAATCTGTATTAAAAGTTTATAAAAAATTTTCAATTTTTCAATTCTGATGAGTTGTTATGTTATTCATTTTGAAATGACCTTCAGGATAAGAGATATTTTAATTTTTACAACAACTAGAGCACTTTATCTTAGTTATTATATGAAATTGTTTAAAAAAAAACAGTGATTATATTAACATAAGGGACTGTAAATTTTGTAATAAAACAGTAATTGATAAATCTGAAGGTTAAAACACTTCTGCTGTTATAAAGAACAGACACAAAACATTTCAGTTAATTATTTTTAAAAATTTTTGAGCAATTGCTGGCCCCGTTTGAGTATTTTGAAAAACAAAAAACACATTTCGAGTAAAATACGTTTTAAAGTATGACATCTTGCGTAAAGTAATGGCATCTGCTTTTACTAAAACACCTGTAGTTTTTGTTCTAGGGAATGGAAAATAATAAACTTGGTATTTTTATAAAGCTAATAAGAGGGCGACCGTAAAATAAAATCATAAAAAAATCGTCAATTTTTGGCAAAATTCACAATTTTAGAGTAGTTTGATACCTTAAACATTTTAAAATGAGATCCAAAACTAAATACAGATAGGTTAGAGATCTTTTACTAGTACTGCTTATCTATTTACTAGATAAAGAACTTTGAGATAGTTCCGCGGTTGTGAAATCCTGATCCCAAAATGGTCAAATCCATCAAAATTTTTAACCTTAAATTCAATGCGTTTTGGGGGAATTAGTTATTACATAAAAATCTCGAACACTATGTCCAATGCGCATGTTGAGATCATGACGGGAAAAATAGCATCTGTCGTGATTTGGTTGCGTATTCACTTTCAAATTATCAAGAAAAATGATTGCAAACGTGTGTGTGTTGTACAAACAAAAATATTTCAAATTTTCAGGTTTTGTTTCTTTTCCACTTCTCATATCCCGAACTTCGCACTACTAAAATAACAGTATGATATGGTATGTTAAAGATTTATAAAAAAATTGACATATATGTATAATAACAAATTTTCTCAATTTATGAAAAATTGCTTGAGTTGAAGACTTCTAACTTAAAAAAAAATTAATTTCCATTTTTACTTAGCTTGACTAAAGGCAACTTTTCTAGGGTATAACAATCGAAAAAAGAGGGGGGGGGGAGAAAAAATTGCTGACCACCCTAATGTAAATATTCAGCGAGGTCGCCGAATCTGCGGTCGGGATAAAGAATTTTTTTTCACCCAAACCTGTTTCTAAAATAAAAATTAAATGAGATATTCCATCTCTCTCGATCTACATCTTAACATTGAATTTAATTCATTTTACATTGATAAAATTGGAATTGCAGAAGAAATTTATTTGATAATTAAAATATATTTTTGAAATAATATCTCACATTCAGTTAAATAACTTCATTAACATTGAATTTTAAAAAAAAGTTAATTTTATATAATTTCATTCCTCCATACATCAAACAAAAATTTTAAAATTAAAAAATGCATTTATACACATTTAAAGGAAAACTACTCCCCCCCCCCCCCCAGATTTGAAATTGTACTTTTGACGACAAAATATAAACTTCAGAAGAAGAAAAAACATTGTAAAATAAACCGAACGTTTTACACAAATGTTTTTTAACGAGAAAATAAATAAATTAAACACATTTGAAATTTCTTTTTTATTTCCCCCTGCTTTTTGTATATATAGATTATACGAAAACTAAGAACTGCTTAATTGAGTTTATGGTTCACTGAAACATCGGCCCTGATTTCATTAAATAAATTCTCTCATTTCAAAGAAGATGCGTTTTCAATTTAATTTTGAACTTCAGTTTCGCCTGACCTCACTGTTTTTGCGTGCCTGTGGATTGCCAAGGCTGCGGTCACTCTATTCGCGAAAGTCAACATTTCCTCTGAGGGACGCGGTCACTGGATGAAGGTATTTTAGGCATCGACACATGTTGTCTGGTTCATCAATATTCTATAAACATCTTTGTCTCGAAACAAATTCACACGCTTGTAAGCATTTCAAGTGACAGAATAATGAATGGTAAATAGTTGAGACATTTTGCTTAGTAATAAAGTGTGTACATTTAATTTTGATTGAGTTCTGTTAAGACAAATATTATTCAACTCATTGCTAACTAATGGCCACTCAAGCCAAGTAAACAGACAGAAATTTATTAAAATTATAGAACATTATAATTTGTAAAATAATTAATTTTTTAAAAAAGAATTTTATAACTTTATATTTATGCATTTGTAATATTAGGAATTTGTATTTTATGTAAACTAATATTTATATTTATACTGTGTATTTATATTCTAAATCTGGAAGCAATATCCTTGTAACATTCTTCAGTTTACCAGATTGGCAGCAGTCCGTATTTTAGCATCAAGCTAGATGTTGGCTCAGCTAAGCCTAATGGAATAAAAATTTATTCTTCGAATTTATTACAGTAAATTTTAAAACTTTAACGTTATAGAACAAAACATTCCATAACAAACTGGTGACCCGGACGTGATTTGAACACGCAACCTTCTGATCTGGAATCAGAGGTCTGTCTGGAAGTTCCATAACAGTTCTTTGCAAAGATGCAGTAACAACAAATATTAAAACTTGAATTAAAAAGTTTATTTAAATCTTTTATTCCGTCTTTCTACTTATTTTTTACCTTAAGTTATCCGACTACCCTAAAATTGTGAATTTTGCCAAAAGTGACAATTTTTTTTATGTTTTTTTTTTTTTTTTGTTACAGACCATTTTATTAGTTTTATTAAAAATACCCACTTTATCATTTTCCGTTCACAAGAACAAAAACTACAAGTGTTTTAATAAAAGTAGATGACATTATTTTAAGCGAGATGTCTACTTTAAAACAAGTTTCACTCGAAATGAGTTTTTTTTTTTTTTTTTTTTTTTTTTTTGAAAATGCTCAAAGGGGCCAGCGATTGCTCAAAAAGTTTTGAAAATAATTAACTGAAATTTTTTGTGTATTTTCTTTATAATATTAGAAGTTAACCTTCAGATTTATAAATCACTGTTTTATTACAAAATTTACAGTCCCTTATATGAATATAATCACTGTTTTTTTAAGCAATTTCATATAATAAACAAAGATAAAGTGCTCTAGTTTTTTGTAAAAATTAAAATATATCTTATCCTGAAGGCCATTTCAAAAATGAATAACATAGCAACAAATCAGAATTGAAAATCTGTTAATAAACTTTTGGTACAGAATGGGCTGCGCTTATGTTATTTTTTGTCAATTTTTACCCATTTTAGTAATAATAATTTCTTTTTCTATTCTTAATTTTAGCATATTTTTCTTAAAATGTACAAACAAATCTAAAAACAACAAAAACAAATTCTCATATCTCCATTTTTTAAAAAAAATTGTCCCAAGTAGTCGGATACCATAACCAGATTTCGCAACTCTCACACAATTCTGTGCTACATATTCAGCTACTACTATTAGTTTTCTAGAATACAAAAGTGAATAAGACTTTCAAACACTTTTAATCAAACGTTAAAACTATAATCTTAAGAATGCAGCCTTTATATTTCCTTTATACAACTTTTATATGCACATAATTTATTTTGTGTTTCATTAACCTTAACTCTTGAAAATGCCTGTTTCTATTTTCGTAAATATGTATACTTCTCAACTATTTTTATCAAAACAGTCAAGTAAGTCATAAAAAAGATGAAAAAATTTCTTATTTCGGTATTAGAATAAAAAGTAATTCTCTGTTTCTTCATATTTGTTTTATCTTCGCCTTTGTGAACCATAACTATTCTTCTACATTTCAAATATGTCTTAAACTTATGCTGTAGAGACAAACTGATCACTCTTTAAAGAAGAGTATTTGCAATTTATATTATAAAATCTGTTAATACAAAATTGATCAGTCATCTTAGTTCAATTAGATCTTTCAATTTTTCATGGCTGTTAAACTTCTAAAAAAAAATCTAAACTAATATTCTTAGCTTTCAAAAATATTATAAGGACACCACACAAATCAATTTTTCCACACTTCTAAATCGAAGTTGTTTTAATTAAAACTCGTGCTACGGTGGCTAGCAATTTGAAATAAAAGAGATAAATCTTTTCGAAGCTCACCGATCAAAAAAGAACTTTATTCTAACATTTATTCTAAACATAAAAAAAAAAATCGAACAAAGAACTAGTGTTGCCATTCTCAAAATACTAAATAGTAATTGAAAAATAATAATACAATTTTATTACTAACGTTGCCATCTGAAATTTAAAGTTTGTTATATGTAATTAAAAATAAAAATAAATAAATAATACATTTTCAACAACGACTCTTTGGATTTCTTCAAGGACCTGCTAAATTGTTAAATAAAAAAAAAATAGTTTTAAAATTTCATGGAGGATATTTAAAGAATTATAAACTTGCAATATGAACTCTTTATCATATAAGACTTTTCAAACATATAAAAATAAATACATTAAACCTACTTCAATTCTGTATTCAATTTAGGCTATATTGCTCAATAGTCGAGTAAGCACGGTCACGAACTCATGGCAGGCATTGCTTCTGTCCAACCATTTTGAAACATTAAGGACAAAGGCCTGCCACGTAGAAAGACTGATACATGATATAATACATCTAGGCTCAAAATCCTAAAGTTGGCGTGATATGGAAGTTTGGAGAATAAGATGCCACAGCTAAACATCTCATTTGATCATGGCTCATAATTACTAGGTCTATGGTGTAAAGCCTTGGTGTACCTTCAAGTTTTACGTCACTAATAAAACAAGCAATCAAGCGAGGCCATAACATGTTTTTAGAATTACTTAGAAGAATTTGCTTTAAAAAAAAACATTTTTATAATATTTAAAACGGTAAGCAAGGCTCTTAAATATTCAACTTTAATTTAATTAAAAAAAAATTTTAATCTATGATTTATGTTGTTTTACCAATTACATCAGCAAATCATACAGTTTTCTCTAACAATAATTGAAATTGTTGCAAGTTAGAACAGCCAAGAATGAATTAAAAGTGAAATTTTGGTAATTCACTCTCAGAACTTGAACATAGGGGTGAAAGCAGATCTTATGAAAATAAATAAGGGTAATTATCTTAAAAGTCCTCGAAAATGAGAAAGAGCTTAGTTATTGTCATGATTTCTGTTTCAAACTACAGGTTTTGCGTGAGACTTTTTTCTGTGTGGCCCAAGTAATTATTTTGATCTGTGCACCAATTCACCCGAAGCTCAAAAAGGCACTGAAGTGAAGAAAAAAAACACAAAACAAAATTCCGGAGTTAGAGATTGATGGGAAAGTTCATGGTTGTCTTTAATTTGTAGTATTCCTACTCGAATTTTTTCGAATCACATAACTCTGGAAACAGGCCTCATTAATGACGAAGAATGTCGTATTTCACGCAAGAACAGAAAATGAGAAGAGAAAAAAATCAGAAAAACAGAGGAAGCGAGAAAAGCTGATGAAAAACCATCAAAAATAGTTTTTTTCATCAGATAAATAAGCCTACCTAATTTGTTTCAGCTGCTTGGATGTCCAGTTAATGTTCTGGAAGTTTGCACCGGACTTCCCTTTTTTCCCATCTTGCCGAAAGAGCAATGTTCTAAGACAATCGGGGATTTTCTAGGTTAATTCAAAACAAATTCGAAATCACAACTTTCTGAACTTATGAAATGGTTCTGTAATATTTTACAATATCCATTATCCCTGTAATGTATAAATATTTAAATTTTTACCATATATTTGTATATGCTTAATACAGGTTTATGTTTTAAAAAAAATACAATTCTGTAACTCAGGGGTCGGCAACTTATGGCACGCTTGCTACTTATGGAAAAGGTGCAATTTTCAGTGGCACTCTACAAAGTTATGAGATAAAGTTAAATCTCTATCCTCTCTATGCCTCAAGCATAAAGATTATATTTTACTTTCAATTATTTGTCATAAAACGATTCTGCTGAAGTTTGTGTGATTTATGGAAAAAAAAGCTTAGTGTAAATGTGATTTATTTTACAAGCTTTATTTAACGTACAATGTATGTATGTATGCATGTAATTTGTTCCGGGGAATTTTGCAAATCAATTTTGAAGCTGATATCTTCAACCGATTGAGCTGAAATTTTGTATACACGTTTAGTTTGGATGACAATGCATGTTTTGACCATTTATATTCCGATATTGCAATTAGTTAAAAAGATATTTACTAAAAACCTTAAAAGCATAATTGTTTTACCCCTGTGCGCTATTTATTCCGCTAAGCTCGATGACTCAAAATGAAGAACCAAGAGGGGATTTTTTTTGTTGAGTTTTGACGCTTTTAAAACAAGCATCTAATTTTTTTTTAATAAAACTCAGACAAAAAATAATTACAGAATCGGAAAGATCATATATTTTGCCATGATATGATACAATTTTTTTCAACGAAATAATAAGATTTGTATTTTTTACGATTTTTTAAAATGAGTTCAAATTGATGCATTTTTATGAAAATAATGTCTAAATTGTTGCACATGAATTTTTTTTCGTTTAAATGAATTGACATTCCGTACTAAAACAGCTCATGCTTTGCTCTTTTAATATCAGTCATTTAAAAAATAAAATGCCAAAAACTTTTTTTTTACGATTTTTCAAAAAATACTCAAAATTTGAAAAAAACATTCAAGAACTTCGTCATTAAAAAAAGATAATCTCATGAAACTTTTTTTCGAGTGTAGAACAATATTACCCAAGATCTGTACGAAGATTGAAAAAATTGCTTAAAAATTACGGATTTAAAAAAATGTGTTTTTCGTCTAATGCTCCTTTTTGCAAGAATTCCTTTAGCTACAGTTCGAAATTAACCGGGACACGAATTTGCAACAATGATGCGTTGAATGAGATGAACAGACTGAGAAACCTGTCCAGCAATAACTGAAAAGTAAAAAATAAATTAAAAGTAAAAAAACTTTTTTAAAAACAAGCTTTTATTTAAACGCGCTAAGAAGAATAAAATAAACTTTTGCTTTAAATTTTTTTTTACTATCAACTTATAACGTCACTACACAATTTATGTGATATAAAAGCTTGTAGCGAGATTTACCTCTGCAGATAAACAAGTACGTTAAATAACTTGATCAGATTGATTTTAATTTTTAAAATTTTCAAACTAAGTAAATACGAATACTTTAATCTCGCGACGAGCTTTTATATCATATTAATTGTGTAATGACGTTATAAGTTGATAGTAAAAAAAAATTTAAAGGAAAAGTTTATTTTATTCTTCTTAGCGCGTTTAAATAAAAGCTTATTTTAAAAAAAGGTTTTTTGCTTTTAATTTTTTACCCTTAAATATTCAATTCAAATCAAAACGATTGTGTAATATTCGAGAAATAAAGTATCACTCATTGCTGCGTCGTAAAAATAAAAATCTTCGGAGTTATTGAAAGTAAAATTTACTAAATTATGACAAAGATGTAGAAGAGATAACTCTGTCGACACATCAACAGTTATTTTAAATTGCTGTACGTCAATGCCGGAGCGATTTTATTGTTTGAAGAAATTTACATGGCACTCTACTTTCCGTTTTTGGTTCTGCATATACATATATGAACGAAATTTTTCTCATATGAAATATACTTTGAGACTACAAAGAAGTTGTTTAACAGCTGAACATTCAGATTCATGTGTCAAATAGAAGGTCGCAAATTATACTCCTGATATTAGGATATTATTAAGTAGAACTTTGCACAGGTACGCAATAAAATTTTATTTTTATTTCATTATATTGCGGAAATACTTACACTTTATGTAAATTTCTTATTTTAAAAAATATTCTTAGAAGACACAGTATATGTGCAATTTTAATTTTTTATTTATTTTGAAGAGAGAGAGAGAGGAATAGTTATATTCCTTCTAAATAGTTATATTCCTTAGGAATATAACTACTCCTTTTAATATAACTATTCCTCCTTATAGGAGTAATTATATTTCTTAAAGATAATTTTATGTTAAAAAATATTTTTAACCGATGCATAAGTTATATTTTACAAAACTTTAATTCTGTATTTTTCATCTATATTCCCTAACTCTTTCTGCATTGTCGCAGGAATCGAATTGTTTCAAATATTTCCTACTGCTTGGCTCGTTGAATCATATTGATAGATTGGTTTGGCACGCCACAGCTATAACAATGCCGACCCCTAGTCTCTAACCATATATTTAATTCTTCAGGTACATCATATTCAAAAATATTGCTAGATATACAATTGCTAGAATACAATTACAATTACTAGAATTTTCTATTTTATGGTTGTCGTGTCCTAGTCCTATATTGGACTGAGTTCACATCGCCCGACGCGTCTCTAAGTGTAGGAAGAAACATATCATCACCAACAAAAGCCATAACAACAATCATTTATTGATGACATACAAAACACAAATAACAAACACAAGTTCAATTTATAAGAGGAAACCTCGGAGTGATTGGCTAATACCTAGATTAATCCTAATACTCAAATCCGATACTCAAATCTAACATTCAAATTTAATATTCCCGTCTAAATAATCTCAGCTATCAGAATTGACAAGGAGACGAACTCTTGCTAACTTCAGGTCGGTACTAAATCTAATTGTTTTGATTCCTTTAATGATTAATCTAATACTTTACTATATATATATATATATAATACTATCAAATACTATCAAATGCGCGCTAAGCTCGTTGAATTGATCCGTCGACAATACTTACATGTAGTTTGGCAATTCCTTCTCTCTCTCTCTTATTTACGAAATCTAGACTTTATATAGTCGAATTAATTAGCATATAACTATCTCGTGTTTTTCCCGAAGAGGCTGTGAAATAGAATAAATGCTGGCCCCAAAGTTACCCAAGAGGATTAGTTTGGAAATTCACGCGGATAGCCCCGTCACATGGTGTCCAAATATATATATATGTTCGGAACTGTGATTTTGAAAAAGCTTAACAAAGAAAAGCATTTCTGATATTTAGAGTTAGTTGAATTAGAATATATGTATAAAATTGTCTTAAGGTTATTAATGTAATAGAAAATTATTTAAAGGCAATTTTTTTGGCTAAAAGTGACATATTTTCAGAACATTCTCCTTTTATGAAAAAGACTTCTATAACAATAATATTTTCCCTTTAAATAGCAAAGATTTCAGTACAGAGCTTGAATTAAGATTTATAAAACATGCAATTACAAAAGTTCATTTGTTCATATTTTAATACATCAGAATAGAGAAAAACACCCAATTCTCTTCAATTGAACATAATTCATAAAGGTTAATTTTTCAAAACTTTCAGTTCAGGCTTTGTAGAGAGTCTTATCAACAAACAGGAAAAATATTATTGTTATAGAAGCATTTTTTTTTTATAAAAGTAGAATATTTTAGAAATATGCCCCTCTTTTTTCATTTATCACCAAACAAAAATTGCATTTAAATAGTTTTTTCTTTTAATAGTACTCTTAAAACTATGTTATACGTATAGTCTAATTCAAGTGACGCTAAATATCAAAAAATTATCCATGTATACGCTTTTTCAAAATCATGGTTTCAAACGTTGTCGAATATTAATTGCCTTTGGAAATCTAAAAATAATTCTTTGTATCAAGATCTTAGACTACACAAAGCATATACATTTAAAATATATATTTTTATATATATGCTGGGTATGCTTCGCTGGGTATTTGATGATGTTGTGGTAATATAAACTGTTTGTATAAACATACACTCACATTGCCATAAATATTTGCGCACCAAGAAAAAGTCGTCAAAATGAAACGAAATTTTGCATATTATGAATTTTATTTGGGGGGGGGGGTAATAGGAACGTTGAATATCATCCATTCTTAAAAATGAAAGATTTACTTTAAAATAAGGTTCATTAACAAGTTAAATTTAAACACTTCAGTAACTTGCTTCTGACATATAAAGCTGAATAAATACCAATTCCTGCCTAATTTTCAAAAAAAATTTCGTAACATTTTGAGTGACGACATATTGAGGCCAAATGGATCATAGAAATATTTTTGCATTTATAGATTTTTTTTCTCCATTTTTAGAAATGGCAATTAATTTATAAAATGTTAAGTATTTATAAAATTTTTGAACTTAAAGTTAGAACGGCTTGCTTTGAAACAGCAAAAGCAATATTTTTTTTTCTCGTGTAACACTTTTCTTGTACTCTGTCCTCATTTTCTAAATAATGTAATGTTCAACACATGGTGATTTTTTTAGTCATTACAGTTTATGTTTTGTTTATCACAAATTAACAGTACAACTACAGAAGGAGCTTTCATTTTTGTAGCATCGTTGTTGTATTTCCTTTCTTACTCATTTGTCTTTATGTTTTGAGAATCCAAATTCCAACATCACTAAGTGAATTCGCTTCCCCCTATCTATTTCACACAGTCTTGAGAAAATTAAATGATCCGTTCAATCTTTCGTGTGGATCATTTGAAGAATGAGATACATTGTTTTCACCTTAGATTCCACCATTGGATACAAAATAGAATGCTACTGATCTATCGTTACTCGTAATGTTAAAAATGCCAGAAAATACGACTCTTAACTTATACGAGGTTAATTCAGAACGTTTTCCTTTTATTTTTATCAAAATTATTCGTTTTAAGCGTTCCCGGAGTTCATTTATTCTAACATAGAATTTTACGCTTTCAGCAACCTTAACGCAATTCGGAGATGTAAGTGAAGAATTTTTAATGATTTCTTAGGCCCTTGTTTCTGTCGTAGCATTCTGAATCAAATGCTGGAAACATTTTCGGGAGAAATACTTCCACATCCTGAACAACATTCGGTACTTACATATAATATAGTCGACCACTTTCATGAAATCAATTGACGTCGCCAAACGCCACGATATACTGACAATAGTGGAACCGTTACCGCGAACACACGTTCGACCACAATAATAATATATAATGATTCGGTGACATTTTTTGAAATGGTGAAGTCTTTTTGCTTAGCGAAATTGGTCGACGGTATAGTACGTAAGTAACCAATATGGTCCTGATGGTACATTTGACATTAAGATTAGGAAAAATAACTGCAGTTCTCTGCCTTTAAGTCTGAACATATTCCATTTTTTCAGGGATTGCAATTTATTGACACTGCTTTTGACCTTGTCTTCAGGGACATTTGGATTTTGACAGCACCTTTCTCGTTGGACAACTGTTGGGTATATGACAAGCCTAAATATTCTAGATATTGTGGTTCGATTTTCTTCTAGACACTCTATATACTTTCAGTGGGTCCCCTCCCATATTGGATTGAATGGTAACGAGATAGCCGATAGTTGGGCCAAGTCTGCCACTGCTGATACTTTGCGGGGTGACACTTGTTTAACTTTTGCCGAACTTTCCTCTGTTAAAAGGATAGAATTAAATGCACTTTGGAGAATACCCCATACTCCGCCTTAGTATTTTGTTAAAAAGCCTCGTTGGTGTCACCAACTTAACATTCCTAGGGATCAGCAAACGGCTCTATCACGCTTTTTTAGCGTATCAAATCTCTTACTTTTCAACAGGCTGGAAAGTCTTTCCAGAGTGTAATAAGTGCGAGGCTGATCAGGCCTCCCCCAGTCATATTCTTAATTTCTTGAGTTTTACTATTGATGAAGTTTTAGGAAATCATATTTTATTTTTGGATTTTTTGGCGATATTTTGTTTTATAGAGATGGATGCAACTAAGCTTCATTACCTGGGATAAGAAATAACAACCCAACATGGTGGAATTGGCTCCAAAAGAGATAGCCATTCTCTTACGTTATAAACAAATTGCCTTAATTGTAACATCGGCAAAATAAATTTATGCTTAGAACTATTACATTTAATGACCTATCATATTTGCGTCCTGCTTGAGTTTTCACCAAGTTCACTTTCTAGAAGTAATTATTTTCCTCTTCTGCCTTTTTGTCTATTCTCCACCAAAATATCTTTTCTAAAATAAGGATCGTTCATAAAACCTCATTAATTAAAATAAAATATTTAAATCCTGATATTGTGCTTGTCGGTAGAGTCTCGGATATTTCCGTGAAGATGAAAATCATATTTGGTATTTTTACTGGCCAAGTAGACTTTATTGGCGATAAGACACAGCATGCACATCTCTTCTTGGCAAAGCCTAAGTTTTCATTGGTTTTTCATTCATTTTTGACGTAGTTACGAAAAAGACGGGTACTTATGTACTATCGCAACCTATTGGCGACGTTATATGAAACGAAGCACGTGATTGTCATTTCAGCGCTTACGGCACATGCGAAATTGGGGTTGCCAACTTGGCAAGTTACCTTGAACATTGGCGATTATTGTGATAATATTTAAGTACCAAAGATGTTAGTTTTTTTAAAAGTCCGCGACTTGTTTGAAAAATGTTCTAGTAAAAATTCACTATAGAAAATATTCCATTTGGCATCGTTTGTATCAGTTTGGTGACTTTAACACCTGCGCCGGCGAAATGGAAAAGTCCCCCCCCCCCTTTTTTTTTTAAAAAAAAAATTCAAATCAGAATAAAAATAAAACAATGGATAACTTCTTTTTGTCATAAACAGCTAGGATTTAAATTGTGCCGATATAAGATTGCGTTGGGTTTTGATTTCGTCAGGTTTTTAGTTGGGTCTTAATTTCCTAATATTTCAAAAAAGCAACCACATTGCACGGACTTTATTTATTTACAATCCATTTGCTTTGTTATATAATTACAAATTCAACAACGTATATGAATCCCGAATTATTTTTGTGAAAATTACTGCATGTCCAGTTAAAGTTATACGATACCATTTCTGTTAATAAATTGAAATTAAATTAAAAACATGGATTAACATTTACGTAGATTAAACATTAGAGCATAAAATTAAACTAGTGCTAATCAGTGCGAAGAAAACAAATCGACTTTAAACACATACTGTGCTATTTTAATTTGAAAAGTAATCAGGTACGACAAGTAACTGATTGTTAAAAAGTAGCTGCTTGGTGGGTAACAAATTGTGTCTTTTACGCTTTTGAACTGAAAGATTGCTGAAATGTTATTTGAAAAGAAAACAAAGATTATTTAAAGTATTAATTATATGAAGCCTGGTTACGTTACAAATTCTTTCAATGTTACATGCAAGGCCGGATCTACATATGGGCTAAATGGGCTGAAGCCCAGGGCCCCCGGGTTCTAAGGGGCCCCCGTTCCTCGTTGAAGAGAAAAAACGGAAAAAGTCCTTACAGTCAAAATAGTAATAAAGTAATAAACCAGTAAAAAATACACAAACATCAAAAATAAAATACCCGAAATACCATATCAAATTTATTTTAGAGAGCAAGAGCAATTTACTTTTGTTCTTCCGCCCAACCACCGAATATGAGGAAATTAATAATTATTAATTTCGAAACTCGTCTTTATATTTTATGTAAATACCTTAATAAAAACAAATTAAGGTAGTATGCTGGTGATTTTCTTTTGGAAACTACACCATAATTGGATGTAAAATGTTTAAATCTCAAGGGAATTTCTTGTTTTTCTCATGATCAGAGACATCCTGTGAGGTCTAAAAACAATGGTTTTCATCTAATTGCTAGTGACCAAGGTATCGGACTCATGGCAGGCATGTTATGAGTTCGAGCCCAGTGCCGCTGAAGACCCTCCGTCTAGGGGCGCGATGCATGTTAAATCTGTCGAGAGCTCAAACATTCTCCAGTATGTGTGGTGTGATAGTTAGGAGATGGGGTGCCAGCTCAGGTATCGTCCTCGTCACTTAACCACGGTTCAAAATTACGAGGTCCATCGCCAAAATCTCTCGTGTAGCTGAACAGTGCAACGTTAATATTCACTCACTCACTCATTATTCATCTAATTGCTGATAAATTAATTCGCCTCATCAAGAACCAATATTTACTTTGATTTAATTGGATAAAAACCACTATTGCCAAATTGCCCAGACTAAATTGCTTGAGAGTATTCTTTTTCAAAAAGAGTTTTAGCAAAAATATCGATTTTACAAGAAATCCTGATGTGATGGGAAAAAATGTAGGTCATTTTCGAAATC
The DNA here is from genome assembly GCA_019973975.1 of Trichonephila clavata. Classification (NCBI taxonomy): domain Eukaryota; kingdom Metazoa; phylum Arthropoda; class Arachnida; order Araneae; family Nephilidae; genus Trichonephila; species Trichonephila clavata. The sequence goes on from BMAO01028055.1 coordinate 57,633, forward strand.
AGCACACTAAATAATATAAAAACCACTGAAAGCTTCTTTTGTACTTCTCCAAAACTTAAATTTTGTAGCTCTGTGTAATTAATAGTGTCCATTAAGAACATTCTATCAATTACATTCCTTTGTACACGGCGCAGCTCTATGATAGAGTCTCTATCATAGAGCGGCGCCGATGAGCATAGAGCATTTATACAAACGTAGTGGCACTATTTCTGTAGCCATTTATTTTTGTATAATAATAATTCTAAGTTACAATATTATACTTATTTGGCACTGTGTCCTATGCTCAATACCTGAAATTAAAAGATACTTGGGTACCCGTTTATTGGTTTCAAGTAAAAAGTAATTACAAATACACATTTCTAAATTATTTAAGTATGAAGACTCTGAGTAGGAAGATTAGGATTATTCATGTAGGTTCGTGGCCTAAATCGTTAAGTAATAATTTTATGGATTAAATCCCTTCACATGAAATGAGTTATTTTCAAAATAAAGACCCAAACAATATATACTCAGTTACGCTAAGAACAAAAAAGATCATTTTCTAATAATCATTTCATTAAAAAACTTAAAAATGGCCAAGTGCTGGAAAGATCTTGGCTTTGTTATTCAACTAGTATTGGTAGTATTTTTTTGTTTGACTTGCAAACGTTTTTCTGAAACAAATTCTTAAAACACAACCGGCTTATCTGATTGGAAACACGTAACAAGTTGTTTAAAAAATGATGAAAATTCTAATGAACATATAAATTTAATGTTAGTTTGGTTGACACAAAAAGAAAGTAAGTCTTTTTTAGATAAACAATTACAGGAGTAACTAAGAAAAGATACAGAATATTACCACTATATCCTCAAACGTGTTATTGCGGTAGTAAAGTATTTGGCTACAAGATGTTTAGCATTTAGAGCAGGGGTACTCAACCTTTTTTTTACGCCGGGTCACATACATCTGACATGTATTTTACGCGGGCCGCAACATAAGGATTAATAGAGACGGGGAAGCTATAAGATCAAAGACATTTAAAATGTGAAAAATATAAAATCTCATAATTTTGGATCTTATTTTAAAACTATACCAAACTCAATCAAACAAAACTCACAAAATATAGGTTTCATTCACTTTTTACCCAGTTACGGGGGAATTTTTCAATTCCCGTTAATCAATGATCTCGAGCCCCTTGTCTGCATTCTACGGTCATAAAAACAAACCTTCCAAGTACTTGGATAATTTGATTTTTTTCTTTTGACGAAGCCTTACATATTTTTTTTCAGATAATTATTTATCAAACGAGGATGGTAACAAAGAGTTTTTATTGAACTACAGACTGAAATCAGTATTATCTGTATAAACTGTCTGTTCTTATTGCGCATTTATGTTTCAAATTTATTCAAATATTTTTTGATTTTATAAAAAAAAAATATCTGAACAAATAACTGAATTCATCAAAGGAAGCATTTAAGAAACACTCTAACAATTTCTGTAATATAATTCTTAAGTTTATCATTAACATTTTCAAAGTGTGTCAATATATATAATGTGTTAAATTTTATGGGATGCTTTTGTTACTTCTGCGTTTTTGTGACATTAACACCTGCAAAATATTTACTGCTGCTTCAAAGTTTTTTTTTAAGAAAACCGATTTATCTCATCTTTAAATGAATATTTAAGAATAAGAGCCATTGAAAGATTTGTGTTTAGTAGTACAGTGGCGAGCAAAATTATATTTTTTATGTATAACATTTTCACGACAAATCAAACAAGTTGTTGATTCATGTTTTTTTTTTTTTTCCTACGAAGTAGTCAAAATCCCAATCGTCTTGAAACAGCAAATATTTTTTAGACAAGAGGGTTAATTAAAAATTAGTTACACCTATAAAATAGTCGCTACTGCATTCTTATTTGTTTTTACTAACCATTACAATTACAAAATAAAAATAAAAAATTTTTACAATTTGTAACAGCGTGAAATCTCGATAGCAAAATTGATATATTTGATTGCTTGATTGATAGACTAGCTAAATTGTTAATACATTATTCCTAAATAATTGAATTTATTATTTTAAAGGACCTAGAAAGGGCCACGCAGAATGATCCGGTAGGCTACATGCAGCCCATGGGCCACAGGTTGAGTATCGCTGATTTAGAGGTGCCGAGGAAGTTTTTGGTTTTCCTCATAACGGTAAATTTTATGGGTACCCTGAAACTGCTAGCAGAGTTCGACTCATTCATTTGTGAATATATTGAACTGCGAGAATTACGACCAAAATCGTTAATATATCGTACTCAACAAAAACAATATATGAGCAAATAGTTGAGATCATGGGCAAGCATATCATTAAACATTATATAACTCACATAAATAACAATGACACAAAGTACTACACAATAGTGATAGATTCAACAAGCAGATTTGTCCCACAATGACTAACTTGCTATTATACTACGATAATGTTTTCGGGGAAAAGTGTATGAAAGATGTGTCTCATTAATTAAGATTACTAATCACACAGGTTTATATGAAATATCTACAAGAATTTTTAGAAACAAATGGACTGCTATTGGATAATTGTAGGGGATAGTCATATGACAACGCTGCCAATATGTCCGGTCCATATAATGGTGTGCAAGCTCTTCTAAAAAAATAATAAATTCGCTAATTATGTGCCGTGTGCTGCATATTCTCTTGATCTAGTTGTGCAGACTCAGTTAAGTTTGCAACTGAAATCGTGAACTTTTTTGGTTTTGTGCAATAAATATATGTTTTCTTTTCTACTTCGACCTATAGGTAGAAACTCCTAAATCGTGAACTTAAACTGAAATTTACCTTAAAAAGATCAAGTCAGACTAGATGGTCTTGTCACTACGATCCTTTTGAAGCCTCAAAAGATGAATAGGGAAATATCATGAATATTCTTAAAACATTTAGTGACAATGAAAATGAGAAAATTTATTTTCAAAAAGAGGCAGAAAACTTATTTTAAAAATTAACAAAACTCAAAACTGCCACTGTAGCTATATTTTGGAAAGAAATTTTAGAAAGATTTAATTCAGTTAATATAAAATTACAGATTCCTGGGGTTTGGACATCTGTGAAGGGAATAAGTTCATTATGTCATTAAAAACGTTTATAAGTAATGTAGGACATGTGAATTAGATAAAAAATCAAAAGAGTATCAAGACGCAGCCAAAAAATTAAGTCCTAATGTAGAAACAAAATATAGCGATGTGAACTAGAGACGGGTTATTTCAAAATTTGCAGATAAATTCACATAAAAAGCTGTGCATGGGACAGAAAAATTTAAAAGAGACACGATTATTGTAGCGTTAGATAAGGTAATTCTTGATTTAAATAGAAAAAGTCAAGTATATATATATGCAAAATATAGTAAGAAAATAAAATTTTTGATGGATTTGCAAGATCAAAGTAAGGAGAGTATCAAGCTGGAGAGTGTACGCGCTATTACTGATTACTATTCAGATGATGTAGACCAACATATTTAGTAAATGAAGGTGTTCAATTAAAACTTATCTAAAACTGAGCTAGAGTCCTATACTTGTAGTGATATATCCAATTTAAGTTTTGAAAAGAAACTAGTTGAGGTTTTTCCAAATTTGTATACCATTTTAAAGTTTTTTCTAACGCTCCGTATTACTAGCTGTGAAGCGGAGTGTGCGTTCACTAAAATGCCCTACATAGAAAACAAATATAGGAGAACAATGACAAATACTAGGCTTAATTATTAATCACTTCTTTCTATTAATATTGATCTCACCAAAGACTGAAAATGTGATGAGCAAATAAAAGAATATTCAACATATATATAAAAAAAGTGTAGTTTTTTTTTTTTTTTTTTTTTTTTTTGTAAATTATGTTATTGCTTATAAAGTATTTAAATTGTTTGGGGGGAAAAACTTTAAGTTTCGTATATCTTAAATTTTTCCGCACAATAATATTCTAGGAAAAAGACAAATTTTTAATTAGTTAGGGGGCCCCCAGATATCGTTAGCCCAGTGCCCCCAAAGGCCAGGGTCCGGCCCTGTACATGGAATAGTTTCCAGTGGTTTTAATAGTTTTCTCATATACTTTTGAGTAATTAAGACTACAAAGCATGTTATAAAAGACCAATTCTCATGATTTAGTGTATTCCTATTTATATAGAGTAAAAATAGCATAACACAAAACTGAAATATATTTTCATGTTCGTCTTAAGGACATTGCAAAATGAAACCTTATATATTCAACCAAATTTAGTTTATTAGGGTACATTTTATTTGCATAGATAAATACATATGTATGTATTAGGTAAAAATCAATGAAATAAAAACATTCACAAGAACTTAATGAAATTTAATACAAAATTTTCAAGTTTTTCTGTTTTTAATCATCAGCCTTATGAAGCTCCCCTGAGCTCTTTGCCATTGTGTTCGTAAAAATATTTTTCTAAAGTAGGGGAAAAAACGCGAACCAAATTCACTGATTTTTACTTACACTGTGATATACTCTACAACGAATTCAAAAGCCAACTGATGTGAGATGAGATGCTTTTTTGTGATGTTTGTACGGGTGAAGGGTGAAATAGCTTAGATAAACAAAATTGGCTCGTGTCATTTACTATTGCGAGGGTATTTCAAAGCCAAGTTAGTCTACTTTCTACGAAACATGTGAAAACACCTCTCTTTTATTTCACATGCCTCTTCAATCTCTCCTACGTGGCTGGTGTTTTCTGTATTTTGTTCATTCTCAGAAGGGAAATCTTTTCGTGTTAAGCAATTTTCGTTTCGTATTTAGAGAAAAATGCATGAAAATACACAGTAGTCTGTCAGGATCGTTGTATTATTTCGTGTTAACCAATATTTCGTCTTGAGCGTTTTCGTGTTAAACACGTTTTTACTATATTAATGAAAAATTCTATACATTGAAAACTTTTGGTAATTAACATATAGATTTTACTGAGATAATACTTTCTACTCATATAGTATTTAAATTTTCGGATAGAAAAATAATCTTAAAATATATTTCTAGCTTATATTCATCTTAATGCTGATCTTGAATGTACTGATTGCATATATTGTGTTTTGAGTTACATTCTATATAAATCAGAACAGGATGGGGGGGGGGGGAGTTATTACAGAAATTTTTGCTAAGTTAAATTCAAAGTGAATGACAATTTAAAAGATTCTTGTAATGTAATTGCACAATCCCTCTTTCTATTTCATTAAAAGATTCCTCTTAAATTAAATTTTGAGAAACAAATTATTTCTTGGATTTCGATTACCTACATCGATTTTCAAAGATATTTAAGTTCATATTTTTTAAGATTAATTATAATCACTGAGATACATCTATATTTCTTGGTACAAAAGGAATCTTTAAGGTATCCGACTGGTTGCGACAACTTTTTTTTTAAAAAGGAGATATGGGTATTTTTTTATTATTTTTAGATTTGTTAAGTGCATTTTAAGAAAAATGTGCTAAAATTAAGAAGAGAAAAAGAAATTACTATTACTAAAATGGGAAAAAATAGATAAAAATTGACAAAAAAATAGCATAAACTCGACCCATTCTGCATCAAAGGTTTATAAACAAATTTTCAATTTTTTCAATGTATTGTGTTGCTATATTATTCAATTTTGAAATGACCTTCAGGATAAGAGATATTTTCTTTTTTACAAAAACTAGAGCACTTTAACTCGGTTACTATATCAAAATGCTTAAAAAGACAGTGATTATATTCACATAAGGGACTGTAAATTTTGTAATAAAACAGTGATTGATACATCTGAAGGTTAAAACAATTCTATTATACAGAACTTACAGAAAAATTTTTTGTTCTAGTAAACGGAAAATGATAAACTTGGTATTTTTATAAAGCTAATAAGATGACCCATAAAATAAAATCATAAGAAAATTTATCAATTTTTGGCAAAATTCACAGTTTTAGGGTAGTCGGATCGACTACCCTACAACTGTTTTAGGGTAGGTAATTCGACTTACAGTTATACGTTTTAAAACCATGGTTAAATAATTTATTCATTTATAACTGTGTGATTTAAATTTAAATAATCTTATATAATATTGCATGAAATACATGGCTCCATTTGGACCATAGAAATTTCATTACATTTTGGTAAAAAATACGGTGGAACCCCAATTTAAGGAATTCATCGGGACCGTACATTTTATTTTTATTAATTCGGGGTTATTCGTTACACCGGGATCAAAACAAAATACAAATTTTTTGCTCTTATCTTTCAGAAATTCTACAATACACGCAACTGCACAAAAAATATCCTCATGGTTAGAAATAATACATTTTTTCTTCAACAACTAAAAATACTATTATTAAAAATTGTTACGCATCGGTAAATAAGAGATTTTAAAATAATAAATGTTTGATAAACTAAACTAATAAATGTTTGATAATCTCTTTGTGATCCTTGATTTGAAAGAGTTCTTTTGCGACTTTATAAAGAGAAGAAAATACTGATTTATTTACATCCTGCATCATGTGGTATGTTTCCACTTTCCAAAACAATGTAAAGCTTTAAGAAATGCAACACTTTTGATAATAGTTTCATTATCGATTTCTGCATCAGAATCGATATTCATCAACAATTTCCTCAACTTCAATTGCATAAATAGGCAGTCCGTCATCCACTGTAACGTAATCGTTAAAATCTTGAAATATCTCCTGCTTAGTGGAGTGGGTTGATATAAGAATGGAATTTCCTATCTTATTCAAAACTCACGCGATAGATTACTCTCATGACTCATGTGCACCTGTAAAGTCTAATAATTCTAATAACACCCTTTCCCGTTGAAATTTGCTGCTTACAAGAAAAGTCTTTTTCTGTTCCGGACAAAAAAAAATATGTCATTTCTAAAAAAAAATTTAAAAAATCAATTTTTTTAATACCTAAAAAAAAATTTTCAGCTGTTGAAATAATTCAATAATTCGGGGTTTATTATTCGTTAAATAGGGGTTTTTACCTCCTTTTCACTTGGGGACAGAGAAGAATTCGTTAAATGGGGTTCGTTAAACCGGGATCCGACTGTATATTAATATTAGGAGTACAACAGATAAAATAAAAATTCGCTTGAATCTTATTTATATGTTATGTTCTATCAAAGCGGATTCGTTGTTTTCGAAAAGAACGTTATAATTAAAAAATTTTATTTTTCAAAAAATTTCTATTATTTAAAACTTTTATTAACGTGTTATTTTTATTCCATATGTTTACTATTAAAAGCCTTTAGCTCAGCGATACTAAACCTGCTGCCAACCGAGCCTTTTTAAGTGATCCGGTCGTGGATTATTGCTCTGAGAAATTCATTTATTTAAGAACAAAGTATTAAAAATTTGGTGGGAAATTCTTTGTCAAGAAATCAAATATATCAATTCTGTTGACGATGTCCTACGGGTGCGAATTAATATTATTTTTCTATTTGTAATGGTTACGGTTAGTGATAACAGATTACAATGGAATAGCGACAATTTTCTGGCCGTGGTAGCCTAGTGGTCCAGGTTTCGGATCGTGGCTGGAATGTCATGAGTTCGAGCCCAGTACCACTGAAGACATCTGTCGAGAGCTCAAACGTCCTCCCGTTAATGCGGTGGGGTAGTTAGGAGAGGGGATACCAGCTCAGGTGTCGTCCTTGTCACTTGATCATGGTTCAAAATGACGAGGTCCGTCCCCAAAAGCCTTCGTGTAGCTGAACAGTGGGACGTTAATATTCCCTCACTCACTCACCCGTTGGCGTGGTGTGGTAGTTAGGAGGGGGTGCCAGCTTAGATGTCGTCCTCGTCACTTGACCATGGTTCAAAATTACGAGGTCCGTCACCAAAAGCCCTCGTGTATAGCTGAACAGTACGACGTTAATATTCACTCACGCAAGCCGCAATTGTATGGGTGGAACTAGTTTTTAACTATCTTTCATATCTTGCAAGCGAAAAATGTTTGAAGAAATTATATCGTTTCAAGAATATTGAGAGGTGACTAATTTGTAGTGAAAAACAAACATGGATCAGTAATTGTTTGATTTGTCACGTAATTAATTAATTGTAATTAAAAAATACCAATAGACAGGAATCGTTTAATGACACTTTTCCTCGAAGATCTCTTTCCAGAAGTGATATATATATAAATAGGCTTTCTTGAATAATCTTTGCAACAGCAACAAAGTGTTTTGTCAGTGGTAGTGTCACAATGGCAACAATGACATCCTATGAAGTTTGTTTATTATTGGTAATCATACGAAACCGTTTACTGATGCAGAAATTGTGAAGGAGTGTTTCTTAAATGTGTGTGCTTCTAATTTATAGTGTTACTGACAAAAACAAAATTAATAATAATTAAAGAAAGCAAAACAGGAATTATAATATTTAAATCAATTTTCCAATTTTTAAATTTCCAATTTTTTCTTTTTGTCTTACAGCATTTCTCCCCTTCCCCTTTATCCTCATGTTACGGCCCGCGGGAAATAGCTATCATATGTATGCGGCCCAGCAGAAAAAACGGTTGAGTACTCCTCCTTTAGATGGTGTAATTTCTATTCTTAAAAACTGTTTCATCCTTTCAGATCTCCTATTCTTACTTTTTAATCGATATCTTTTCTCAAAATATCTCTAACGATTAAGTTGGAAGAAATAGGCACAGATTTCTCTCTCTCTCTCTCACTGTTTCTTCCCTTCTATTTAATTTTTTTCGATTATAATTGAAATACGACTTTCAATTCGAACATCGAGGTTTACTTTTTGATGTTTAATTTTTTTAAAAGAAATTTAAAGGATTTGATATATTTTTATTTGATGATTTATATTTAAACCAATTTCAATGTCTGTTGCCCACAATTACATTTTCATCAAAATAATCTCGCTGAAAGAATCCGTTCAAGTTATCGAAAATACACCGTTATTGAAATGCAAGTCACGTTCAAAGCTTTTTAAAATTGCTTCCTCTAAAATAATTGAAATAAATCTTTTCCGGCTATAGCATTCCAGCTCACCTACTTCAACAAGGTTTATTATTCAATTTACAACCGGTCAAAAAGTAACGGATAACTCGGCGCTCTGAGATAATCTATGTTTAATGCTTACGTCTGGGGAACTCAGCAAGATATCCTTGTGTTAAATTCCCACAGTAACTATACGCTTCCTGCTTATTGGCAGCTTATACAAGTCACTCTTCCTCAGTGGGCGAACGGTAAAAAAAAGCGGAAGAACATAACCTTATGGTAAAAGCTTAGGTGATAAAACTCACACTGGATTCAAAATACTTGTGGAAGAAGTTTACAGCCGATTTCTTTTCCTTAGCGTGATAAACAAAGCTGATTGAAACATCATCTGCGTGTAAAGGTCTTCCAATAGGTTGCCGTTAATCCGACCAGATTATTGGTTTAACTGAAGGTCTGTAGTTAAGCCGACAAGGCCGCTAAGAATCTTAACTACCATTTAGGGCTTAAAGGAGAGGGTAGGCACACGCTCAGGATCTAGACTTAAGACTGGACATCTTACACAACGTACTTCGCCTGGATTGTAGGTCGTTGAGGTGAGGGAAAGGGTGCTACGATTATCGTTTGGGCCACCTGATACAGGTTCATCGAACTGAAGAAGCGCGTGTTTCGGTCACGCCAGACTGACCACAGAGGCTGTGTTGTCCACGGCGAAGAAACTGTTTGCTCTTCTTCTTCTTCCTGTCTAGGAAATTGGACAATGGAAAGAGCAGACGACACACTCAAATGGAAAGACAGTGAAATGAAGCGAAATGATTCAATTACTCCCACTTTTTGTAAGAGAAGGTTCCCTCCCCTCCCTGTAGCTATGCATTGAATGAAAACATATATTGAATTTCCTTCCAAGGAGCTCCCACAAACTGTTAAAGCATGCCGTGTAATTGACACCGCCAATAAAGGACATGCTTCATCGAAACGAATTCAAGGAATCGGATGCGTTGCTATTCATCTATGAAGTTTAACGACACTGTACATTGCAGTTGAATTCAAGTATGATCTTAAAATATGATGACTTAGTTTTCCCTTTGGAATGGAATTTATGGAAAAATAAAGCCGTATTTGTGGTACTGAAATAAAAACATTCACATTCATTATAGTCAGTACTTGAAAATTTATTAACAATTGATGAATTTAAGAACACATACAAGCAAATGCATCCAGCAAAGTCATTTAATATTAATTTCTTCACGCTTGTCACTAAATATAGCACAAAGAAATATTTTTTTCCTCAAAAATGCTCCATATGGAAAGATATTATAGCCTCTTGAGTTAAAATTATACAATAAGAACTCGTAAATTTTTAATAAAACTTTTTACTATTTCAATTGAGTGGTTGTCGAACTTTTTCTAACTTTGACGCATTTTAATGAATTTATAATCTTAGTTAACTTATTAAGTTTTTTGTGCTGAATAATTGTTCTCTTAATATTGTACGCTACATGTTATGGAGAAAAATGTATGGGGGGGGGGATCTATTAAGAAAATAAACAGGAAATTAAAAAAAAAATTCGTTTGTTACACTTAAAGTAGATCTCTCACCGAAAAGAAAAGTAATAAGAAAGTTAAATGAAAACAATGGTAATGCTCAACTAAAACGAAATGTCATAGTCTAAGAAAATAAAACATAAGTGTAATAAACTTTTTTTCTAAGTTTTAACACTAAAAGTAATTTAATTGATTGGATTAAATAGAAAAATAAGGTTGCAATTTTCTTTTTTATCCAAAGTAAAATTGATACTAAAACATGTGCCTTGGTTATTGCCCCCTCCTCTAGAATCATAGTTCTCTGATAAACTAAATTGACTCCCATTCCTGTTGGTCATGATCGTCAGCTTCGTGACCCGACGATGTTTAGGTAAATTCTTAATCTGTCAGCTGAATGAATTCTTCTTACACACTTTCTGAGTATGCAAATTGACGAGGAAAGATTGTTTTAATCGCTTAACTAGTTTGCCCGTACGCTGTTCGGGCACTGACATTTTCTTCTATCTTTGTTTTGCACCTAATTTTAATTCTTATAGTGAGATTATTTGTGCTTGTGTTTTTGAAATACTTCTCATCTTGAATTTTCTTTGTGCTGAAGGGGGTATTTTTCTTTGGAGGAAAGAATTTTGATTCTTGCAAATATTCGATAAAGGACAAGAATTGGCGAGGTTCTGTGCAATTTGTTGCTTGAGAAGAAATGAAAATGTGGAAAGATCTAAAAAAGGCGATATTATTTCTGGTCCCATTGCAAAGTAAAACTTAGTGGTACACTATACTTCAAATTGTATACACATACACACACACACAAATATATATATAATATATATATGCACACACGCGCAAAACCTCAACCATTTGAAAAAGAGGTACGAACCTGAAATTTTTCTGTAAGTATGAGAGAAATTCTTTTTAGCATGCAAAGTGCATGTGCAGTGTTCTTAAAGTAAACATTTTTAAGCAGTTTTGTTTCCCACAGAAGGAAAAAAAAATGCGTGAAAATTTTAAAATTGAAATAAAATTCTTCCATTTTCGCATTCTGTGAAGTATTATGCTTCGTTTTATGCAGTAAAAAATGTGCCTTTTTTTGGAACATTTTGGGCAATTAAATTGACCGCTGAAGGGGTTAATTTTTTTGAAAGTGATGTAAGAAAACATTTCTGAAATTAAAAAAATGTGAAGAATTCGGAATCCTATACTATATACAGAATATTTTTTTACATCTTGTTTTCGTGTAGAATCCTTGATTCGTTCTTTTCTTGTTCTTTTTAAACATCGTAACAACAACGTCTGAAGATTACTCACGTAACAACCGAAACTTGAATCATCTTGCTCAGGCGGTGCTGCAGTAATCTAGACATGACATCAAGTATTTATCGTAAGCATATACTACAATTATTAAGAGCTAGATCCAGCGTATTTGTTGAGGCATATGGTAAAAATCAATCAACGCAGGCAACCTCGAAATGAACCGTGAAATCATTTCCTCTCTCTTCATGGTTGCATAATCGCATTTAAATGAGATGCGTAGAAAGTTCATCCTTTTGTATGCGTAAACCCCGTTACTCGGAAGACTTCTCAAAACTCGGTTATCCTCATGCTCAGCCGGCGAATATGTCACCTTGTATTCTATCATCCAGTTGCCTGAGGACAGAGAGAAAAGTCAGTCACAGGAGCAAATATTTTCTTTCTTTTCTGCCAAAAATTCTTACGCGCACCAATTTGACAATTTGACAACATAAGTGGCTCTCTAGCTTGCTTCTGGAAATGCCTGAAAACAGGAACTGTGTGTTTGTTGTGTAAAAAAGAACAAGGTTAGCCGATCACAAGAGTGGTGGGTTTCCGGGGATTTGAATTGATTATGTGACCTATTGCTTGGAAGGAAATGCTTTTGCTTTGTAAGTGCATAGTATAGTAAATAGTTTGAAAGTTGTGGAATTCATTCATGCAAAAACAAATTTTAGAAATATGTCAGGATATACTGATGAGAATTTGTTTTTCTTTTTGTATTCGGATTTGATATGCTTTTAACCTTTTTAATCAGATTCCGAGAGTAAGAAAGAGTAGTTTAGAAATAAAAATTTTAAATGTACACGAAAGTACTGTAAAATCTTTTCTAAATTATAGTACTCTAGTGTAAAACATTTAAGCACGCACAAAAACGCATCGATCCAACCAATCATATGCTTACATGAAAGACTACAAGTTGGATTATTCAAAAAATAATCAAAAGAAAACAAGTAATATAAAAAAGAATTTTTAAGTCAATTCCAACTGAGCAACAAAATTCTTTTTATTTCACTTACTTTTTATTAAATAGTTACAATTAATATAAATATATATATATACATATGACAGAACTACAACATTAAGTGGCAATTAATATTTATAAATTATCATTAATGCATCGTATTGTCATCCAAAACACAATCGTGTATATAAAATTTCAGTTCAACTGAATGTGAGAAAAAAGTTTCGACCCAAGTCGCTAAAAATTAAGCCAACGTGGCTGTATCTGTAATTCTTTAAATAATTAATTTCAGTCAATTAATTTTAATGAATTATAATTAAATTATCGTATTGTTACCCAAGACAATAGTGTATAGACAATTTCAGCTCAAATGAGCGCTTTAAAATGTGAGAAAAAACCTTTTCAAGTTTTGACACATGTCGCCAAAAATGATGCCAACGTGGCTGTATTTGTAATTCTTTGAATAATTAGTTTTTACCAATTAATTTTTATTAATTAAAATTAAATTACTGTATTGTCATCCAAAATAATCGTGTATATAAAATTTCAGCTCAATTGAGTGCTTTAAAATGTATTTTAGTAACGATTGAAAATTTGAACAAGATAAATATATATAGAGTGTGAACTAATTGTAGGAATTGAAAAAGAGGAAAACAAGAAGATATTCAAATAAAATATAATTAAACATTATTATTATATTAGCTGATCTCCACCTAATATATTAAATACAACGTAATAAAATGACTTGTTACATCAAATTGTAAGAAACATACTCAAGGAATTACACAATTGAAATAAATAATTAAATCTCTTGCCTCTTTACAAAATAACTATATCTATAATAATATGCTCAATGTGTGCAAAACTGAACAATACGTTTAATTTTAAAAAATGCTGTCTGTGAATTAACGCATCGTGTTGGACTGTTTAATCAAAGGTCAGTTGAACCGAGGTTGTTAAATGGAAGTTTAATTTAACTCGTGTTTAGGACCATAATCACATATATGTTCTTACTTCATAGAACACAGTATCATATGTAAGATCAGTGGTGTAACGTACACCCCCGCAACCTTCGCATTGCGGGGGGGGGGGAGTTCAAGGGCCCCAAAGCCTCACTGCCTCTAAGTACCTACCTACCCTTTGTTAAATCTAACTTGAGGGCCCAAAACCTGACTTTGCAGGGGGTCCCAAATATTCTCCGTTACGCCATTGTGTAAGATTGAATTTTGCCCGTTCTGAGGCCCGTGGTAACACCGGCGTGATCTTAATTTGGAACTTAAGGAATTTGGAATGATTATAAACTATAAATTTTGGAGTATTTTATTACAGTAATAATTTTATATTAATTTCTTAAAAAGAAGTTAGGCTTAACTGGAAAAATCACCTGGTCGTGAACAAGTTAAATAAAAAGTTAAATATTTGATCTTTATTATCAGCATTTTGCATGAAGCTATATTTGTTTCTGGCATTGATAAAACTATTTTTTGATATTTAGAGTTCAAAACTCGATTTTATATTAAACATTATGGGACGTATACTACAACTAAGTTCAACTCATGGTTCTTAGTTTGGAGAGTTAAACTTTCGATCTAACTACGTTTACCATGCTTCACATTACATTATCTTTTGTCAATATCTCAAAAAATTGAGGAAAAGCAAATATTTTAATTTTTTTCTGTCATTTTCTCTCTTTGTCATTATTAAAGTTCATGCTTGTATCAACAGATGGCGCTACTACCGTTAACCAAATTGAGTAAATACATGACAGTCACGTGATAAATGCAATCGCATGTTTTCCATTGAATTCAAAGTTGACATTAGATACAGTGTCAAAAAAGTTCCAAGTATTCATTTTTTTTTTATTTTTTAAAAATTACATTCACTTTATATGCTATGTACGCTATTATTGTTAACACATGTTATGTAGTGGTGCTATTGCGCTTACATTTCTTTTTTACTATTTTACAGAAAGTTCTTAACTAATAAATAGCATCGGTATTTAACAATCGAATTCCCAATGATAAAAGTAAATTTATGAAGAAAATTTTAAATATCGCAGACTCTCAGAATTGGCTAGAGTTTTTGTTGAGTGATATTTGTTTGTTGGGATCTGTATTCCGGACATTGAAAACTGAATTTCAAAAAATAAATAATCCCTGCTCTCTCTATCTCGCTCTGCATTTTCAATGAATAATAATAATAAAAAAACCCACCAAGGTGTCTTAATAATATTTAAATTTCAAAAATATATAAAGAAAAACTCATATTTAGTCTAGTCATTTCTAATGGAAAGTTCCATTTTTACCCGCAATAGGAAATAAGTTCCATATTTGCAGGAGTGTAGCTACCGCCGTATCAATGATACGGAGCCCCTAAGCTACAGGGGCTCCAAAATTCGTAAGCGAAAAACCCACAAAATGTTAAGGGGCCCTCCAAAATAATCCCCAAAGAGTTTTGATACAGGGCCCACTGAGGACTAGTTACGCTAGTGCATAGTTGTCTCTTATACTGTCATAGATATCTAACTCTGTAATTTCATGAGAAAAAAAGTTATTCCTAGTTCATAATTGTAGATTAAAATACCTGAAATATCTAGGTTACTCATAAATTTTTTTAGAATGTGTTTTGTTTCCTACAGTTAATCAAGCGTGAGCTACAAGACTGTCTTTTGTAGTGAAATATAATGACATATGTTAGCTTAGCAACTTCAGAATTAATCGGAAGATTAAGGTATTCTTTGTTCATAATTGTACATTAAAAAAACTCATTGTACTTTTGTGCGTGAATGCTTATGAATTTTATCTCGTTCGAACAAAATGTACTAGTCTTGTTCAGTGGTTTATCAATCTAATTATATTAAGCTTTCGGCATTATTAAAATACAATTAAAAAAAGGTCATTTTATCAATGCAATTAAAAGAACCATTTAAAGTAATTGATACATCCTGTTTCTTCATGTTTTGTTCAAATGGACCTCATTCTTAGGATCTATTGTAGAATTGGATCTTTAGTAAAATGTGTGTGAAGTGTTCTAAGCAGGTATAAAATGTGTAGTGAGTATGAGGTATTCAGATCAGGAATTTTCTAAATAGAAATTTTCAAAAATGCTCTTTTGTGTTTAAAAATTTATATCACGAATTTAAAATTATGAAAATAAATTTTTGAGAAATAAACGTTTGCATGTTCTTTATTAATATCTTTAATAAACTTATTTTCAAAGCATTTAAAGTAATTTTTGCACCAGATTTCAACTATGAGAAATGGTTTTAAAAGAAAAAAAAAGCTCTGTATTGACTTGAAAATTATGTAAAACTGAAAGAATACATTATTTCTCATGATTCTGAAAGAGATAGATACTTTTGTGAAACACGCCACGTGTGTTATTTTTCCTTCAGTAACACTCTCCTTGTTTAACAGGCAGCGTTCACTTCCCAGCTTGAATTTGAAATGCATAATCATGGCAACTTTTGAAGATGTGGTCAGGATTACCAGGCTATCAACTTTATAATCCTTAGCGAAAAATATGATATTGCCAAGGAATCGACGAGAAGGCTCTAGCATTAATCCTTCTTGAAATTACTATGAAGCTATGTAAAGGAAATTTGAAACAAAGATCGAGTTAGTTCAGAAGAAAGTTCGGTCGAAATCAGAATCTGTGCTTTGACTGCGATAAGAGAGACTTTTTAATATTAAAACGAGCATATTTTAAAAAATTTGGGGTTCTTAAGGAATCCGACCACCCTAAAATTGTGAATTTTGCCAAAAATTGACCAAAAAAAATTTTATATGGTTTTATTTTATAGGTCATCTTATTAGCTTTATAAAAATACCAAGTTTATCATTTTCCGTTCACTAGAACAAAAACTACAAATGTTTTTGTAAAAGCACATGCCATCACTTTAAGCAAGATGTCATATTTTAAACGCGTTTTAGTCAACATGTGTTTTTTTTTTTAAATAATCAAACAGGGCCAGCGATTGTTTAAAAAGTTTTGAAAATAATTCACTGAAATTTTTTTGTGTAAGTCCTGTATAATAGTAGATGTGTTTTAACTTTTAGATATATCAATCACTGTTTTATTACAAAATTTATAGTCCCTTATGTGAATATAATTACTGTTTTTTAAGCAATTTTATAAATAACTAAGATAAAATGCTCTGGTGTTTGTAAAAATTAAAATATCTCTTATCCTGAAGGTCATTTCAAAAATGAATAACATAGCAACACATCAGATCTGGACAATTGAAAGTTTTCTCATAAACCATTGGTGAGTGAATATTAACGTCCCACTGTTCAGCTACACGAGGGCTTTTGGGGACGGTCCGCGTAATTTTGAACCATGGTCAATTGACGCAGACGACACCTGAGCTGGCACACCCCTCTCCTAACTACCACACCACACCAACAGGAGGACGTTTGAACTCTCGACAGATTTAACGTGCATCGTTCCCCTACACTGCGGGTCTTCAGTGGTACTGGGATCGAACTCATGACACGCTAGTCATGATCCGATGCCTAGACCACTTGGCTACCGCGGCCATAAACCTTTGGTACAGAATGGGCCGCGTTTGAGTTATTTTTTGTCACCGTTTACCCACTTTTTCATTTTAATAATAATAATTTCTTTTTTTTTCTTCTTAATTTTAGCATATTTTTCTTAAAATGCACTAAGCAAACCTAAAAGCAACAAAAAAATCCCCATATCTTCATTTTTTTTTTAAAAAAAAGTCGTTGTAGCCAGTCGGATACCTTCATATAAAGTACATTATTTATTTATTTGTGTGTGTGGAATTAGTATATTTTGTAATGTTTTCTATATTATGTTTACTGTTTTTTCTTAAAATTAAAAAAAAACGCTTAAAAAGTCTGTATAAGCAGCAAAGACAGGCTTTGGTTTATTAAGGAACCTTTAAATCACTCAGCCATCTGTTGGGAGTGTCAGGGAGGGGTGTTCAAAATCTTGGGGTCAGCGATGTTAGGCTGAAACACGAAGGGGAGGAAAGGTCGTCGCAATCGGAAGTTTAAGAACCGCTGTTCTAGGGTATGAAGATACCGAAATAAAAGAGCATGAATTTTAAAGAAATAAGCTCTTTATATGTTTGTTTACCAGTATCGAATTCTAAAAAGATAGGTATATATACCTACTAAAAAATTATATCTAAATCGAAATTATATACAGTTATACAGAACGAGAAATCCTACTTATACGTATTACATTTCAACCAGATTAAGTTCGAAAATGAGGTTAAATTGCTCGCTACTTTTTCTTTTTATCATTGTATCTAAATTATTTGGATAAATTGATTTCTATCTTGCTGATCATATTACCTGAAGCAAGATGTTTGCGTATTACCGCAAACTGCCTTGTGCCTAGATACTCTATCCGATCCACCAAAGGTCTTAAAACAAAACTATACATATTTCATTTTCAATGTTTTAACCAAATTCATGTAAGATAAATTATTTTCTTGTATAAAAAAACTTCATAGAAATTTGAATATTTTTTTCTTGCATATTTATAATTTGTTGAGAAAAATTACATAGAAATTGAAATAAAACTTTTACAAGTACATAAAATGGAACCGCCTTAATAAATACGGATAAAATTATTAACACATACTTTGCTCTTACACAGCTAATCACAAAAGTATTTATTTTATACGTTATTTTAGTTTTAAAAAGTTTGAAAAGCAAGAAAAATACAAAGACAATTTCATTCCCTCATTCGAACTAAAAAATTTTTAATTACACAATTTCTGAAATTTTGATTGTTTATTGTAATTAATTATATTGGCCTGCTAATCACTTTTTTTCTGAACCTTTCTTTACAAAGCTTGTCCAACATTGATAATATAAATGCATATTACATTTTTTCCCCTTCTGAACAACGTTGTTTGAGTTAAAGTAAACATTAGAATAGTATAATATTTTTTTTAAAAAAAATAAACTTCATTTCATTTAAAATTACTAATATTTCAAAATTGAATATCATCATTGTCAAAAGTACTAAACATAAAGAAGTGAAGATTATTTTAATTGATGAAACTATTTAAATTTCATCCCTTGAGATATAATTATCATATTTATTATTGATAGAAAATAAACAAGTACATTTTCTAATCCCCCTTCAGTTATCTTAGAACAAATATTAAGAAAATCAAATAATCAAAAAATTAAATTAATATATAGAGAGAAAAAGATATTTATAATATCCAATCCCAATTTCTTAAAATGACGGATCACTTTTATGAAGAAATTTTTCAACTCTAACTGGGTTTAAAAAAATGCAGTTCCTTTCCCCGATCACGATTATTAATCAGTTCGTCACTGCTTATTATGATAATCTTTTTTAAATGGAAAACTTATATTGAATATTTTATATTCTGTTCGTATTTACAGGGTGAATCTAAATTTTGTATAGAGGGGTGATCCAGGCGACCAATAATTACATAGGAACATTGGGTCGCATTCCTCTCTGAAAGACAGCAAAGAGGATTATTAAAATTCCAACCTGAACTTAGAACAATCTTGGGAAAGCGAATGAACCATACCAAAAGTTCCATAATCAGATTTATTGTTTAGTGAAAAACTCACAGAAACTTCCCTCATCAACTACATAATACAAATGCAAGAAATTCTGAATCAGTATTCTTCATCCCCCAGCATCCACTGTACAAAGTTTTCTCGGTGGAGATAATCATCAGTGTGCCAAGATTGAACTCTTTGCTCGTGGTAGGGGTGCATGTGTTCCTCGTGTACAATACGCCACACCACTGGCTGAGAAATACCCATTTCAAATATCAGCTCTTGCGTGCTTGTGGAAAGAGCTGCCCTAAATCTAGTCAAAACTCACGCAATCTCTTCCATTTCTGGCGTTCGTGCATTTTGCAACCGTCCTGCATTGCGGTTTGAGATGGCAAAGAATTGGTTTCTCACGGTCGTCGATCAACACTGGAAAAGGAAGGATGACTTGAAATACGACGAGTTGGAAACCACTGTTATCTTCATGCTCCGTGTCCATTCCCTTTTGCCTCACCGTATGAGAGGTGTACATATGCCAATTCCTCAGACGTGTACTATGCCACAGCATTCACGAAAAGTTTCAGACTATGTTATCAAGATGATACTTGAAGCGATGATGTTAGGCTGTTTTCAAAGAACAATGTTTGCTATGATTGCCTTTCTCCTGTACCAACTAAGAGTAAAATGTTGATACTTCTCAGTGGAAATTTACATACGATAAATTCTTGCTAGTCTTAAGAGATATGTAACGTAGGTAGGTACAAAATGACGTCAGAGGCGATGACTTGTATTGCTTCATCTGGCAGAATTCGTTTCTACTTTCTTCTTTTCTGCCTCTCAGAATGGAATGCAACCCTATGTTCCTATGTAATTGTTGGTCGTCTGGATGGATACTATCACCTCTCTTAATTTATAAAAACAATTTAGAATCGCCTTGTATATTTTGAAATATACATTTCGTAACTTGCCCTTCTCTAAAAAAAGTTAAAACGTAAGATTAGATATTTCACACATGCAAGCCCTCTTCTTAATATTTCTGCAAGTGCATTATCGGCAAGGCCAGTGCGGATCTAAACTCCTTTCGAACCCTGGGAGCAGATGTAGAGACCCCCTTGGCACTGGAGAATCGAAATTTATAACCAGAAAATCTGGTTAAGTCCAGCTTATCCGGGCCCTGGGCACCCCTCCCAAACACCCAATGGATAAATCGGCACTGGGCAAGGCATATTTTCCCAGAACCTGCAATAACCTTTTATAAAAATGCATTTGTGTGATTTTAATCTCAATTATAATCTCTCCCTTTGTGAAGAATGGGCTGTCCCACCCATCAGTGCACGAGAGTTAGAAGGAAGATTAAGCCATAATCAAAACAAACACGATTTATTTACAAGTCTCAACAACCGAACACACCTGAACAACTCAAGGTTAGGAAATGCACATTTTAACAACTATAGGAGCAAAAGCGAGGAAGACGGAATAAGTAACATTTAATTATAAATTTAATCGTTTAATCAAGGAATGTCTTATCCATACACATTCCAGATAATCTAAGATACGTCAAAGTTGATCTACTTCAAGCCGACGCTAATCCACTTTAAATATCTAATTGACAAAGCGTCAATCTTAAATAGTAAGCAAATAATCTACGGAACACTCTCGCCTAGCTTTCTATTACTTTTTTTACCACTCACTGCTATCATTTAGCTTCTAACCTCTCTTTCTCTCGAACCTGAAAGTTAATGTTTAAATATAAACCTTGATTTGTATACGTCGCATCTTCTTCTTCAGAAGAAAGTTTTCAATAGAATAATATTTAAACAAAAAGTTTCCCGGAGGTACGCGAATAGACCCGTTACACCTTGATTTCAGTCGCAATCATTAGTTTATTTAGTAGTAGTAGTTTCACACAGTTAAAGTAAAGTACACTTCATGGTTTCTGCATGATGTGTGTTTGTGAATTTAAAAATATTTTACAATCTATATATATTTTTCAAAATCAACCCCATTTGAAATCTATTGGGGGAAAAAAGAACAGTAATGGTATTCACGTAATGAGTTTAATCGGTACCTTGTTTCCAAAAAAGCAGAATAATGAGTGTGTGTTTAGTGTTTATGTAAAAAGAAATACTTATTCAAGGGTATTCAGTTAAAAAGTCTGGAACTTTTCGTCGCAAATAAGGATAATCTATTTTGAAATTTAAAGAAAAATATTTCTGATTTTTTTCGTTTAATCTTTAATTTAACAGAATAACAGGAACAAGTAAAGAGTTATTTAGTAAATATATTACATTAAAATCAGCCAAATGTGGAGCACCCAATTACGACAAAAAAAAAAAAAAATGTTATTAAATCAAGAAAATTACGACAACTTAAGAAATCGTGTTTTTAGTAGCTAAGTTCAAGAACTGGTTGGCAAGTATAAATAAAGCATCATGTGTTTATTATTTTTTCCCCCTTAACTGGAACTAATTTTATAGACCGCTGGCGATGGCTCAAACACTGAGGTTGAAGCTGCTTGGTTAATTTTTTTCACTATAGTGGACCGTCAAATGTGTAAAAAGCAATAAAGAATGAAAAAAGCGTGAGTTACCCTTAACTTCTACATAAATTTAATGTCACCCGAGTATTTGGTTATGGTTATGGAATGGTTAATTAAAAAATGCTTCTTATGCCTGAAATGCGTCTTTTTTTAAAAGTTATAACAAAACCCATGTAAAAACTTTTCATTCATTTTAAATCTGTCAAGGCTCTAAACTTTCCCGTGGCGTGGTGTGGAAGGTTGGAAAGTGGAGTTTCAACTCAGGCAACTTCCTCGTCACTGTGGCTCAAAATTACAAGGTAAAACGTCAATAGTCTCGGGTTTCTTCGAAGTGTAACGCTATTAATCGATCAACCCCCTTGAATAATTTTCATCCCAAATAAAATGTTCATTTGAAGTAGAATTCACAATGAACCATTACTTATCAACATCGTGCTTAAAACCAATACAATGGCTATTGGTGACGGAAGGATGTGACGAAAGCGCTACCTAAGGCTTCTACACTTCACAGACATGAGAGTTTTGAGTCCCAACAAATTTAGTTAGAGCCGTGGGTAGCCTAGTGGTTAGAGCATCGGACTCCACCCCGGAGGGCCTGGGTTTGATGCTGGTGTCGCCATCTATCGTTAAGAAGACCTGTCTCACAGGCTCTGGCAACTTTCATTCCTTCCCTTCGGGAAGGACACAGCAACAAATTTAATGGGATTTGCTTCACTACATAATACAGGTTGATTCATAAAAGAAGTATACAGTTTCAATCAAGAACAATGTAAGATATCATATGTCACCTGCAACAGAATTGTTTGATATTATTTTAAGTTTTGTTAGAGACAGTTACATATGTTCTATGTGTGAGCCCTTAGTCACACGAGACACAGCGAGTAAATAATCAATTTCCACCTGGGTGCTAAGGTATATGAATTAAGTCCATCGACTGTGGTTTGAGATACACTGTTTCAGGTCAGCTGAATCTACAGAAGGGGGAGGGACAAAAGCCTTGCCGCTCTTACATACACCCACAGGAAGAAATCATATGGTGTTAAGTCAAAATTTCTAGGTGGCCATTGGATCAGTGGCATGTTTTAGTCCATTCATCAGTGAGGGAGATGCTAATTCAGGTACTCTCGCACCTAGGCCAACCACTGTGGTGGTGCACCATCCATTGAGTGCATGAATATTAACGTCGCACTATTCAGCTTCTCGAGGGCTTTTGGCGATGGACCTCGTAATTGTGAACCACGATCAAGTGACTAGGACGACACCTGAGCTGGAAACCCCCTCTCCTAACTTCCGCACCACACCAACAGGAGGATGTTTGAGCCTCGACATATTAACGTGCATCGCTCCTCTACACGGCGGGTCTTTAGTGGTACTGGGCTCAAACTCATGACATGCCGGCCACGATCCGATACTTTGACCATTAGGCTACCGGGGCCTTCTTAATGTTGAAAATACAGTATATTCCTCGACATTCTTATTTCCCTTTCTTTTTGATGGGTAAGATATATACAAGATATCAATCATTGGCATGGCCAAGTAATTTTAGGGCGTTTTTCACATGTTGTATTTTACAATAATGCAACTAATGAACTTTTTACTAACAGAAAATAGTACCATACTTAAAAAAAATTTTTAAAAAAAAATTACAATTATTAAATTTAAATATGATTCGGCTCATCTAGGGCACAAATGCGACCAAATGCCGAAAATCCGAGGTCAATCGGTTAATTATTGGCTGAGAAAAAGGTAAGACAAAATATGGAACGAAGACGAAATTTGCGCCCTAATAGCGCTTTTTTTTTACACTACGTGAAAAACGCGCTAAAAATTTATATTAATATACAAAAGGTGAGAATAATTACTTTTCTAATATATAGTACAGTATACTGAAAGATGAACCTCTATATAAGGAATTTTCCATACAATGAACTTTTTGGGGGGATTTAGCGACTTTGTTAGAGGTCCGACTGTAATTTATAGTCACAAACATGCCCCACAAATGTTTTACAATCCTCATTAATGTTACTACTGTAAACCACCACCTTAAAATAAACAAAAAGGGAGTTTAAAGTTTAGATTGGGACAGCTTCCTGTGCATCCAAATTGTATATTTTTTTTTAGCTCACTAGCTTTTAGCATATGTTGGTGGTTAATTCTTTAAATATTTTTTGTTGGTAATTCACAATGGAAATAATTTTAATAGATGGCGAGTGAACCATTTAACTTGCATATGCACTTTAATATGTTAACAAAAAATGGGGTTTGCAGCTCCGGGATCTCGGTGTTTTTTCCAATCCCAGGATTTAATTTTTGTCTGTGTGTGAGAATTATATTTAAAAACTCTTTTCTCAAAAAAATTGTCCAATAATTTATTTTTTTAAAAATTTACATTTTATTTATGAAATATGTAAGTAGAATTTTTGTGTGTAATTATAAGTGCTATAGGTAAATATATATATATGCACAACTCTCATTTCTTGTATAGGAGAACATCGCACAGATCTAAGTGGCTCACAGCATTATTTACACAATATAAACAGCATCTCAAGAATAGATTTTGTCACAGTTCCTTCTTCAACTAAATGGCGTTAATTAATAGCGGACCTGCTTGAAAGAGAGACACTTCAAATCCCATTGCATTACTAACAGCTCATGCAACTGGATCTTCAATTTCAAATGAGGTAACACTTGAAATAGATTCACATTCTGATTCAATAACTGGATTAATTTATAATCAAAAACCATTAAGTGTGTAGCAGAAGAACTAAATAGTTATCAAAGAGGTATATGCACGAATGCAGTCAATTAGATTTGAGACACTGTCATCAAAAAGAAATCTCTTTTTTGAAAATGGAGGGAATGTGGTGACTACATGAAAAAGAACATACTCCTATTTAATTACGATAACACCTACTAGTAAAAAATCCAAATGTGAATTTTCTTCGGCAGGACAATTAGTAACAAAAATAAGAAGCTGTTTTAACGATGAAACGCTGGACGAGATGTATTTTTCAAAAACTTATTTACAGAAACACAAGAGATGAAGAAATGCTTTTTTTTAAATTAAATTTCATTTAGTATTTTTATTAGTTTTCTTATGATGAGTTAATTCTTTTTGTTTCATTAAAATGATATTAAACCTATTTTCAATTTTATTATGTAATTTCAACTACGCTAATATGTAAGCATTATTAAAAAAAAGTCCAATCCTAATACCAGGATTTGGATAATGTAATCCCGGGATTGCAAACCCTAACAAGAATTTTATGAATATTTTATATGAGACTTTGATTAATTTCATTTTAAAATGTTTTTACTTCAACAAAAATATTTATAAAGAATATGATAAATGCTTTAAAAACTGGAGTGACCTGACATGTATATATGCTTTTAGCAGTAAATAAATAAAATCTCATATAAAACTTTCTTTTGAAAAAGAACATTTAATTTAACATATCCAAGTAATTTAGTTCCATCTGATATCAGTTGATTGTTTATAAATGTTACACAATAAGCTACTGGAAAGAGACCTTATAATTTTGAGCCACAATCAAGGGAGAAGGATAACACTTGATCAGGCATCCTACTCTCTAAATCACAACACTCATGTTCATGTGACAGATTTAACATGCATCGGCCACACCACATGGTGGATGAGACTTTACTGTAGGGCAGTGGTTTTCAAACTTTTTTCAACTCCTGGAACTTTTGAAAGTGTTTACATGGAACCCCCCATTCCATACATATACTTCGAAGAATATATCTCAAAATAATATTTGAAGTAGATCATCATGTTATAGGCACTTTATGCAAAGATAATTTTAAAAAGTATTAGATTTACTGTTAAAAAATTCTAATCTAATTTCTTAAACATAATTTACTCATTAATAATATTAATTTGTGATCCATGCATTATATTGAGTAACTGGGATGTGGTTGCTTTTCTTACACAAACTGTTCAAGTCTAGGTCAATTGAAATTAAATGTAATTACATTACATATATATTCTGAGTTTAATTTGTTTTTGTAGCCACTTACATTGAGAAATATATTTTACTTAAACACAATGTTCAGAATTGTATTAAAATACTCAATGCTGTGTGAGAAATCCTGTGTATTTTACATGAATTTGTAACCTAAAATTTAGAAGCTATTTTTGATTAAATTTAGATTTTAACATCGAATCTGTTGATTCTTCACCTTCATTCAAGGTTTCCCACAAATGCAAAAAGGTGCATTTTCCGTTAGAAAACTATTTAATTTTGCGAGACATTGTGTTAACTAATGAGTATAAAATTATTTTGTGGAACTCAAGATAGTAAAAATTGGAATGTTCACAATCTAGTAAGAAGTATATAAAAATATATACAAAGATAAAATGTTTTAATGTTCTATAATTATTTTATAATAGCAGTGGAGTAGCAACCATTTTTACTGGTGAAATTAATTTTTAATTAACCTTCAAGTCTTCCAAGTGAAAAGTATCTAAAGAGTGTGTTGTTTCAAGATGATTGAGATCTTTACTGCTTCGTAAAGAAAAACAAATGTGGAACATCTTCTTTGACTTGTCATGAAAATGTTATATTTAAAAATATAATTTTGCTTGTCACTATACCGCAAAGACAAATCTTTCAACGGTCCTTTTTCTGTGATGATCTATTCCAACGTGAGATAAATTGACTTTCTTACAAAAAATCTTTGCTACAGCAACAAAATATTTTATCAGTGGTAATGTCCCAAAATTTCAGAAGTAACAAAGCCATCCTATAAAATTTGTTACATTTTATATATTGATAAACATGTGAAATTGTTAAGGATAAACATATGAATTGTGATACAGATATTGTTGGTGTTTCTTAAATGCTTTGATAAATTCAGTTATTTGTTCAGATATTTTTTTAGTAAAATCAAAAAAGTATTTGGATAAATTTTAAAGAAAAATGCACAAGCAAGCCTGAACTAATTTTAAACGAATAATATTGATTTCAATCTGCGATTCAGTAAAAACTCTTTGCTACCATCCTGCACTTGATAAATTAATATCTGGAGAAAAAAAATAAGTGATGCTTTGTCAAAAGAAAAAAAATCAAAGTACATGGCATTTGTTATCACTAACCATTACAAAAAGAAAAAGTTATTTTGCAATTCATACCAATAAGACATTTATTACAAAACTGATATATTTGATTGATAGAATTTTTAGCTAATTTTTCAATGCATTGTTCTTAAATAACAGAATTTAGTGCAACAGCCACTAACAAAGGTCCAGTGGGCCACTGGTTGAGTATTGCTGCTTTAGTGGATCAAGACTTAATAGAAGCATTGCCAGCCGTGAATTCATAACCATGGCCATTGCAGCCGTTTTGATATATCCAATCTTATATAAAAATAGTCAAATGTGTTTTATAGCAAAATACATTTTTGAAATGTTTTACTTTCATTTTATAACATAAAGTAAATACTTTTATATATAACACAAAAATTTTTATTTGCATTTTAGCAATGCCAAAAAAAACTTAAAAATGCATTGTTTCAAAAGCAACAAAAATTTATTAGTTTATAAAACTAACAATCTACACATATAAAAAAACTAGCTGTACTCTGCTACGCATTGCTGTGACTCAATCTGGTTAAATGGAAAAAAAATAGCTGGTCCATTCAGCCAATTGTGAATTGATTAAGAATTACTGGAGAGAAAGATAAAAAAAAAGGCTAAAATAATATCCACAATATTAATTTCATATTGGTTCGCTATTTATTTTTGGCATGATTTTGAAATCACGCCAAATTGGTGTGTTGCAGCCAGTCTAATTAAAGGGACTTATGTATTATCGCAACCAATTGGCGACATTATATGAAACAAAGCACATGATTGCCAATTTAGCGTGTACATCACATGCAAAATTGGGGTTGCCAAATTGGCAAGTTATTTGAACGCTGGTGATTGTTATGATAGTACATAAGTACTAAAAATAATTACAATCGTACGACCCCCTGCTTCCTCAACAGGTATTGGAGCCATTTTGATATAATTACTACCAACACTGCTTTTGCTTGTGTGTGAAGTATGATGACCTAAATTCTATTTCTTGCAAGGCAACTTTGTGTACTGAAGCCAATTGACTACACTTAAAAAGGAAAAAAAAAAACATACAAAATTGCAAAACAGTTCTGAGTAAGCCCTGTATCAAAATTCCTTTGGGAGGGGGGGCATTTTTCAGATATGAGCACCGTGTTAGTGAGACTGTAGTAACACAGATTGGGGCCACTGTAACTTGGGAGCCTTGCATCATTGGTATGGCTGATACAGAGGTAGCTATGTCCCTGACAAAAGCAAATGGAACCTATTGGTAACATTATATGAAATGAAGCACATGATTTCCAATTCAACTCATGCAACTCATAGAAAATCAGGGTTGCCAACTTGGAGAGTTATTTTGAACATTGGTGATTGTTGCAATAATAAGTACCAAGCAAACTGTAATAACTTCGAGTATTCTGTTAACAAATTACTAATGGAAAGAAGTTACTAAGAAGGTTATAACAAATTTAAATTTTAAAAAGTCATCGAAAACAAAAGTATGGTTTAATATTTTGATGACTGAAATTATATATCAGGAAACCTAACTTGTATTTCAATAATAACATCAAATGAAATTTAAAACATTGTTTAAAATAGAGAAAAAAAACTTACTAATTCAAAAGCCCGTCACTAATAAGTAATACCAAGCAAACCGTAAGCAGTATTTTGTTAAAAAATAATTTATATCAGAAAACCTAACCTGTGTATTTCAATGACATAAAAAATTGTTTATTGCGCGTTAGCTATGGGAATGTTGCCAAAATTACAAAACAAAATTTGAGTGGTTGAAAGAATAATTTTTAAAAAAATGATTTATTCGAAAATTAATCCCAATTACGTATCAAAGAACAAAAAAATCGAAAAATATGAAAACCAATAAAACTTGAGTATAGTAAAAATATGTAATAATTCGGGGGAAAATATGTGTAAAGCTTAAATTTTCACATTCAGAGCAAGTCGTGACATTGTATGACGTCATAACATAAAAAAATCACTTAAAAAAAATTTAGAGTGCATTTTGAAATAAAAAGTACATAAGAACCTGACCAGAGTCAAATGCAAAGTTGTGTCAAAATTTCAGATAAATCCATACAGAACTTTTTGAGTTATGGAAGCATACACAAACCAACATTACATTTTTATATATATAGATTAAGTTTATTTTCTGAAAGATAATCATTTTCAACTTCCACAAAACTACTTTTATACATCAAAAACAGGCTTTTAGCTAAGAATTTTGAAAAATTAAATGCAAAACATTTTGAATACTAAGCAATTTTTTGAAACATTATTTTACCACAATTTAATAATATTCACTTACAACAAAATCTAATCAGAATTTTTTTTCCCACTGTAAAACAACTTTTTGACAAGGTTTAATTTTCCTTTTTTCAATATGCATTCAAATTGTTTAAAATGCTGCAAATATAAAATTTAAGACCATCATTTCATGGAATTTTTTTTTTATTAGTAAACGAAAAGTTCTTGGACAATAACATTTGAAAACAAATTACTGGAAACATTTAT
This sequence comes from Trichonephila clavata, assembly GCA_019973975.1. Lineage (NCBI taxonomy): Eukaryota > Metazoa > Arthropoda > Arachnida > Araneae > Nephilidae > Trichonephila > Trichonephila clavata. The sequence goes on from BMAO01028055.1 coordinate 87,046, forward strand.
CTAGTATCCATTTCTTCAGCATCAGCAGGTGTTTCAATTGGTTTGTCAATATCCAACATGACAGTTTTAGATGATAATACAGCAGTAGAACCAGGTGGATAACGATATGTACCTTCTCTGTTAAGAATAAAAAAATAAGTCAGAATACAATTGTGATACATACAACTATTTAAAACCCACACTTTTTGTGTAAGGTCTTAATATTATAAACAGAATACTTTGTATCTATAACTCTAATATTTAAATAAAATGTATGAAAATTATTAGAAATGTCAAATACTTTTTTTATGATATTGACTTAACTTTATTTCTTTTCAAATTTGCTTTTAAAAATTCTAGATTATTAAAAGAAAAACTATTAAACTTTTAAAAAGTTACATTGACAACCAAAATTAGATTTATTTAAACAAATAAATTACAGTTTTTAAAAAAATAAAAAATACCCTTTTATAAATAATTGAACTAAGTCGTAACTTAATCTTTTTATTGCCAAATCTGGAAATGGGATCTGGAATTAGTCGCCAGATGTGGGAAGGGATCTGCAAATGGGAAATCCTTAGTCCCAATGATTCTGATCAGGACAATGGAACAGAATTATTAAATTATTGTATTGTCATCAGTTTTGGACAAGCAAGCAAAATTTCTAATTAATCTGACCTTATAAAGTGGGTAAAAATTGAATTCAAAGATTCTGTTACATACAAGTGAAGCTTATAAAAGGGTGTTAAAAAGTACTTCAAACACAAGAAACTTCAATGCATATTGAAGTACAGTACATTCCTATTATTTCTCTAAAAATTTGATTTTTCTCAGTATTCTATAAATATTAATAAAAACATTTTAGGCACGCATTTTATATAAATAACTAAAAATGTTAAGGAGATAATAACTAAAATATATTAATATTACCACTGTATAAGATAGTAAAACAAAAGCTATTTTTAAATATTGAAATCAAAGTATTTTTTATTTTCATAAAAAGGATAATTTATTTTGATAATTAATTTCAAATTAGAATATTAAAATGTATAATGAATATTATAATGATATTAATATTATTCTAAACATAAGAAGACAATATAAAACATGTTCTTAGAAAATAAGAAAATGCCATTTTGTTATAGAATATATCTGAAAGAAATACTTACATTTGCCCTTTCGAATTTGCAACTTCATAAGGTCTGATCATTTCACCTCCAACAGATGTGATAACACATAAGTCTACATTACTGCCAGATCCTAAGTCATTAAATATACCAGCTGCAATAGCATCACGAACTAACAGCATGGCCTCCTTGAGCTAGTTATATAAAAAAAACTTTTTAGGCCAAGAAAACAAAATGAATTAAATATGTAGCAGAGTAAATTTAAAAAATTCCAACAGGAATTACATCATGCATAAATATATAATAGCCCATTTTAGAAGAATGGAGGTGTGTATGTATACAAAGATAGAAATTTAAGAATCACTCAAACTAATCAGTAAAAAAATAACAGATAAAGCATGATGATACATTAAAACATACCATGATAGAGGTTATGATGTTATAATTTAACCCTTTTCATATTATGTGTAATAATTCATGTTTTTCAGAATAGATTTTGAAATTCTTTATATTTTCAAAATCAGAGGGAAATAATTATCATTTATTGCAAAAAGCTTTGAAAGGTGTCAAGCGGAAATATTCCATCATCAAATGTTTGAGATACTTATTTAACAGATTAGAGGTTTATCTCTTTAAAATTCATAATTTTGAAACTATTATGTAGAATTTTCCAAAATTTGAGCTTTTTTTTTTAATTAACACAAAAAAATTTGATGAGACATTTTTTTTTTCTGGGAGTTTATTGCTTCTTTTCTTTTGATTCTGTAAAAGCACTTGGCAAATCCATTCATATAATAAATATATTTACTGGGGTTAGTAATACTGCTGCAAAATCGTGTTCTCTGACAAATCCCACAAATCACTTTTCCCATAATATTTAATGAGCCTTCAAAAAGCACACAAGAAAGTTAAGCACAGATTTTGCAGATGCAATAAATATATACCCCAAATATATGTATTTACAGGAGTCCAATAATTCAGGATAGCAAATAAGGTGGGAAGAGAAAAGAATTCATCCCCAATATCAGAATGTTCATGAAGCTGACAGCAAAAAGGGAGGTACACTGATGCGTACAAGTATGTAAAATGACAGAATAATTTTCAGATCTGACTCATGTAAAATGACACCACACCAATATCCATTGAAATTATTCTTAATGGTACTGCTATATTAGACTTTTTGTTAATGGATGATACCTTCGAAAGACCGTTCAATTATTCAAGGCACTAGAAGAGATAAATATAAAGCGATCCCCATATATATCTTCATGTTTGATTAAAAACTTCCTTTGAACCACACTGCAACTCAAAATTAGTTTGAGAAAGAGACAAGTCAAAATCTTCTAAGTTTTCCTCAGTTCTTCAGCATCTGAAGAAGTTCACTTCATACAGAGGAATTCAGGTTTATCACAATTTTGATTAGAATAGACATTTTTCTTGAGTAACATTTTTCAAAAGAGCCTTTTCTGGTTTTTAATGCAGTAAAACCTTAATCATTTTATAGATTACTTGAAAAGCATTCCACATGCACTTCCACTTAATCAACCAATGCTAGTTATAAATTATCTGAAAAATATATATTCCCAAATATATATAACAAGCTGTGATCAAATAAACATGATGCATGTGTTGACATAAAATTATGATTTATAATCTTTTAAAACTTAACATTGATTTTATTTTTATTTTGATTCAAAAACTTAAAAAAAATTGTCTGCATTCTCTCATAACTAATAACATATATTTCCTTACATAAAGAATAATAAAATTTTTATAATATATATATTGGGGGATCATTCTTCATAACTGAAAATGGATTTTCTAACAATAACAATCTTTTCACGGTTTCAGTTTTTTTAAAAGAAAATTTAGATTTTCCTTTGTAAAAAGATATAAAAATTTCTCGATATGATCACTATATATATCAGAGGTTCCCAAACTTTTTTGTCTCCTAAACCCCTTGCTATGGTTTTTGGTTTGGGGTAGACACCTGCTTAATTAATATTAAGTTTTATAAGTTTATCAACTCCTACTTTAAAAGAATTAAATTTCTAACTGTAATGAAGTATAGTGTTTAAAATTTAAAAAGCATGTATTAATTAATTTGATTAAAAGGTAGTCAATAAATAAAACTGTTAACAAATAAACTAACTAAACAAATTATTTTAATGGGATGGATGAATCTCTAGCACTACAATACCAAATTTTCAACATTTGGTACCAATCTTGTCAGGTCCTTAAATCTCCTCTATTAGTAGTGTCCAGTGTTTCTATCTTTCTCTTTTTGTTTTGGAGATTGGCAACCATGCTGAAGCTTTTTCCCAGTAGAAAAAGCGATTAAAAATGTCCTCACAATATTCCATAATTTGGGACAAATAATAGGTTTGCCTTTTTAAAGCCAAAATTGCTGATATCCATTTCAAAACTTTAAGATTTTCGTTAGTACTTATTATGATCAGTTCCTATTGTAATATGGCAGTTGTTTTCAATATGATGATATGAATTCATTGCTTTCTGTGGTATTGCTATAGTCAAAGCATTCTAAAACCTGGTTTCAAAATCTGAATAAAAGGCATTTAAATGCTGAATATAGGTCAAAATCTTCTGACAGATTGTCTGTGACAAATTTCGAAAATTGGGGACCTCCAGTAATATACTTCTTTAGCTTAACTCAGTAAAGAAAAGTTGAAATGGTTGTTTTAGTAAAAAATTATGCTGTCACCTTGTAAATGCAAACTAACCTCATTAAATTTAGTAAATAAAACTGTTAAACAAGTAAAATTTTGTTTTAAAATTAAAGTCCCGATCTAGTTTAATGGGAGCAACTATCGTAGCCACCCACTTGCACCCCTCAAATTAATTTTTGGCTGACATAGGTCGCTTGGTGGTCGTCATAGACCCCTGGGGTCTATATAGACCACTTTGGGAATAACTGATATATATATAAACAAATACGAGAAAAATTAACGCAACATTCATTTAATGCTTTTATTTAGTGAGTACTATTTTTTGTTAAAAAATATTTCTTTTTTAAATATATTCACCAGAGACAATCTATTTTATCATTTAATTAGGAATGTGTATTTTATAAAATATAGCTATAGAAGCTTTTCCATATTTTTGAGATCATTGTATTAAAAGTAGATTAGACTGATAATATATATAATTATATACAAAGAGAGATAATTTTCAAAATTTGAAAGGTTTTAATATGTAATTTCTTAAAAAATTAATGATTCTATAAAATTTTTTAGTTGACTTACAGTTAATTTAGGTTTCCAGCCTTCTTCAAAAACTGCCATAGCTGCTAGAGAACCAGAACCCATAGTACCATAAGGCAGTCTTTCAGATGAGCCATAAGGAGAAACTATGTAAATACTTGGTCCCTTTAAGTCAACTCCTCCAATGATCAATGCAGCGCTTACATGTCCTTGATATCTACACAAGGTGAAATCAAATATTTAGTCCCATTGAAAAAGGAATCAAAACCATTTGTTTCATGAAAAATAAGTAACTATCACATACCAAGACAAAATAAATCACATAATTAAATTCAAAATATTTTTTGTACTTGGATTATTTTTGAAAATTTTAAAGCACATAAACTATTTTTAAGATTTACACACTCACAGAGATTATTAAAAAAAAAAAAAATTAAGAAAGACCATTGAGCAATTTCTAACATAAATAACTTGAAAATTTTATCAATTTAAAAATTCAACTCAATTATTATTTATAAATCAAACGATGTAAACTAAGTTTAGTCAATACACTCTCCAAAATAAAAATGAAATAAATAAATAAATGATTGTGACTCATTTTATACCAAAATGTCATATAACTAAAGCTTTTTCTTTCAGATACACCTCCAGATAAAAAACACCTCCAAATACAATTAGCAATGTTTGAAAAACAATAATTTTAAGATTTTTAAAGTTTTATATAATCATTTTTTAAGGGCAGTTTTTGATATTTTATGCCATTTATATGATAACACATATACTGAGAGACCACTTTATTATGATCATTAGTTAATTTCTTATTGGGAGACCTTTTACTTTTAAGGTTTGGTTCTTCTTGGCACAGATTCTATGAGATGTTAAAAGGTCTTTCGGGAAATCTAGGATTAAGTTCCACAACAAGCATATCCTAACAATATTTAGAACTTTCTTTTATTTACGGAGTATCTCAAATACATAAATTAGTTAACATGATTTCTAATATGAACCATAAAATGAAAAGAGTGGTGATATGGATTATTTTGTAATGGCATTCTTCAGAGTTGTTACCAAGAAATAAGTATATATTTCAAAATTTTCCACAATCATATCAAACTAAACATACACATTTTACGTTTTCAAATGAGAACTAAAATTTTAAGTAGACAGTAAAATTATGCATATTCTTTTAACTAACAGCACGAGTAAGGAGTAGGGCAGCTATTAAACAATAACTTAAGGAATTGTCATACAACATATGTAGGCACATTTTACATATTCCTGATTTTATATCCATTTTTGGACCATCTAATAGCACATCTAAATATAACTCTAATACAACTTTCGAAAATATATAGTTTAAGCACTACGAAAATATTCTGCATTGACATTCTCTTTATAACTAAAAGAAAAAATTGTTTTCACAAAACAAAATCAAGTTTTCAAAGAACTTTTACCTAAACAGATGTTGCGTAATTAAATTATCTGCAACACATACAGGAACAACTCTATCAGTTGCTAATCTATGCAGTTCTAACTGTGAAGAAACCATCCTGCAAACTTGCTCAGTGTCGGCAGCAGTACCAGCACCACAACAGCTATAAATTAAGTATAATAGGATATTTTTAACAAAATAATCAATATCAAAATATTTCATATCTTATAAAAAAGGGGAGAATTTGGAGATAACCATATTTTTTTACATTAATCTTTTTAAAATAGATTTCACATATTACTGGAAACTGATAATACCACATGCTAAATCCATGTAATTATACAGTGTGTTTCTAAAAGAATATTGGAGTTTAAATGCTTTATAGTATTTATTACATATAACATATTAGTATGACTTATACATCAAGTAAAAGAGCAACTGAAACAGTTTTGTATTCTGGCATGTGTGTGCATGCACGCAAAACATATGCTAATCCCCCCCCCCTCTCACCAATCAGCACACTACTAGAAAAATGGCAACTAGTGAACAGAAAGCATTTTGTGTTCTGTTTGCAAAGACAGAATCTGCTATTACTGTGCAACGAGCATTCAGTATTAAATTCAACCTCCAAACGATAATAACATTTATAGATGGTATCATCAGTTTGAAACAACTGATTGTTTTTGTAAATGTAAAAGTACCAGACGACCAAGGTTTAGTGAAGAGTGTGTTTCTCGAGCGAGAGACTTTTTCTTGCATAACCCAAAAAAATCAGTTCAGTGTGCAAATTGTTTGAATTAGCAATGCCACAGACGGCTATTCGGAAAGTTTTACGCAAAAGTTTAGAATTACCTCCATATCGTCTGCAGTTGCTACAAGCTCTAAAGCCGACAGACTACCGTTTATGTGCCAAATTTACAAACATGTTGATGCATGCTAATGAAAACTTTATGGATTAAATCATATTCAGTGATGAATCAACATTTCACCTCAGTGGACAAGTGAACATACATAATGTGTGTATCTGGAGCTAAGAAAATCCTCACAAAGTGCTGGAATTGCAACAAGACTTGCCTAAATTGAATGTTTTTGTGTCATATCTCGGCAGAAAGTGTATGGGACTTTCGTTTTCGGAGAACCAACTGTAACTGGTTCTGCATATCTTGACGCCCTACAACTATGGCTATTTCCTCAATTGGAAGAAAGTGAACCAAATAACTTCATTTGGAACAAGATGGTGCACCGCCTCACTGGTATCTCTCAGTACGTGATTGGTTGAACATTATTGTACCCAACCAATGGATTGGCCACAAAGAGCCTCCCAATAAAGCTTGTTTCTCATGGCCTCCAAATTCACCCGATTTGACACCATGTGATTTTTATCTGTGGGGGTTCATTAAGGATTGTTTGTACATTCCTCCAGTACCAGCTGTTATAAGAATTATCTCACTGAATAAAGTTTGGGATGAATTCGTCAATCGACTTGATGTGTGTCATGTGATGAATGGGGCTCACATTGAACATTTGTAAACTTGTAGGTAAAACTGCTTCAGTTACTCTTTCATTCAATGCATGAATTATACTTTAAGTTATATGTAATAAATACTATGAAGCCTTAAAAATCTTATACTCATTTAGAAACACCCGGTATTAATGTGCATTTTCCTAGTTTGATATTACAATTTGGGAGAGGAAGGGGAGATTTTTTTAAAGCACTTATTTATCACTACAAATAGAAATAGAATTCAAACTAATAAATTCAAACCCTAACAACTGCTTTAAAATAAATTTAAGAGGTTTTTCTGAATGTAATTCTCTCCAATATAAGAATTTTTAATTCAATTAATACAGCTTGGAATACATTTGCAAACAAAATGAAAATTCAATTTTTACAAATAGAAAAATACATTGCTTTACAATACATTTTTGCACCAGACAGCATCAAAATTTAATTCTAATTTATATTACTTTTATATGTATTTGAACTAAATTTAAATAGAGGTTAATAAAAAAAAACTTTTGACAGATATTTCGAATTAACAATTAGAATAGTAAAATAACATTTCTAATTCACACCACACAATTTTACTTTTTCTATTTCTTCTTTACATCTCTACATAATAATTATATTTAAACATTTGTCATATTCATCCCTAAGCTTCAGAATTCCCATGTTATACTGTTCCTAGTGCATTGCCAAGCCAAGTGGACATTTTATTCTTCCTTTTTTCCTAAACACTTACTACCCAGAAACTCTCTGCTTAGGGAAATGTTGAAATTGCTAAAAGCAATGCTTGAAATATCTCTTTTGTTCTTTTGTTTACATGCAGGGAAATTTTTTTTAGTATACTGAATTTCTTAATGAATTAGAAGCAGAATGAAATGAATTCTTTTCAAATGCAAGGAGCAGATAAAAAGAGTTCACCTAACATAACCAAAACTTCCAAACCCATCTATAAGAATAGATTTTATGAAACAATCCAAGAAAAAACTTTAAAAAAAATATATATATAATCCAGAAACTCGAGTACATTACAAGTAGAACATAATTATCTGCAAAAATAAGTATTTTTAACTTCAAATCATATTAATTAGATTTTAATGGCACAAGGCTTTGTAACATGAATTAATGTCAATAATTTATTTCATTAAAGAAAAAAATAACCTTAATACAACTTATAATAATGACTATGAGAAATTTGTAGCAGATAAAATTTTTTTTTTTTAACAATGCAAAATCTAATCCAGTTGTTATATTTACAAACCAAAAAAGTTTAAAAGACTATATGGATTCAGTGCATAACATATTGACAAAGATAAACAAGTTTCTTATATAATAAAAATCTTTATACATAATTTTAAATACTCACTACATGTTTGGTGCAAGGTAGTGGATTTTTGAACAATTCTTGTCTGCAACAATAGATCCAACTGTAGCTCTTGTATCAGCACCAAGGACAACTCCTTCCTAATAATGAATGAAACTTATTTATTATTTTTGAATGATTTCAACTTATCTATAACTTTAAAAACATTTGGACCTAAAACAAAATATCATCTTTTCTGAAGCTACATTAATATTCAGTTTCTTTTACAACACAGTTTTTAAATAAAAACACTTTTCAAAATATATTAATTATTGCAAAAATCAATTTTTCCTTCAAAGAATGAAAGTAGGAGGACAGGGGAGCTAAAATTATTTAAGATAGGGAAAAAATTCATGATTTCTGTATTTAAAGAAAACTTTTACATAGTTATTGTAACAAACTTAGAGAAAGTTAAAAACACATTGAAAAAAATAACCAAACACTGCTTCAAAAAATATTTAAATCAATGCCAAGCCATACAAGTCAAAAAGTTCATTGTTGCATAACAATGAACTGAATAAAATTGAAAATTAAATAACTTGAACAAAGTTAAAATAGAAAGAAAAATATGCAACGATATATTAAATATGTTAAATGATTTGTGTGTGTGTATGCAGGGGATAGGGGGTATAAGCTCTACAAAAAATAAGAAATAATTTCACATTTGTATTAAAATATAAAATTTTTTTAAATTTATTAGTATGGCATTTCATACATTTTAACTTAATTTAGTTTAATATTAAAATAATACTTTTTAAAAGCTACATAAGTAGCAAGAAAAACATTCTAAATAATAAATTAAAACAACTGTCAAAAGTAACTTCACATCAACTATTTACACATGTATTATTTAAAATGAGCATTTACAGAAGATCAGAGCATCAAATTGTTAAATCACAAGTTTTCATAACAGAATCCTCCTTTTATCTAAAAATAAAGCTTAATATTTTTAGAAGTAGGTACTTACATCATAAACTACTCCTACAATGGTAGTTCCAGTCTTTTTAGCTTTTGGAACAGGAAATCCTTTAGATGATAGATAGGTGTTCCTTTAATAAATAGAAGGAAAATGTTAGAAATTCAAATGAAACATTGCTCCAACTTAATAAAAGCAAATATTAATAAAAATTATTAAATTTTATCATTCACCTAAAAAAGAATAAAATACAAAGATTTTGAGTTTCATATTAAATCCAAGATAATGATCAATTGACTTTTAACAGGTTTTGTCAATAAGATTAAATTTAAAATCAACTCATGCATTTTATTTGTACTAAACTACCATCTTACTTTTTCTTCAACATTTATTTACACTGACCATTTGATGACTAAAATAAAACAAGGGAGAAACACTAGAATTTATTGAATCTGCTCTACATTAAAATATTTATACAGTATATTAAAACCTTTTCCTACTTCAAACTCAATTGAATTTCCTTGAGATTTCTGAAAATAAGCAACCCATTTATCCATTTATGAATTATTTTACAAATTCTTATTCCATAGACTGTCAAACTGAAAGCAAATTACGCAGGCTATTGACAAAAACTTTAACAAACAATAGTAATTGCAAAGGAAAATATGACCAGAAAGTGATAAGGAATTTCTTAATTAAGAGTATGCAGAGTCTTGAATACAATGCAAGAGGATGTGAAAATATCAACATGGATATAATGTATAGTTAAATGAAGACAATAATTTAGTAGGGTATGAAGTATTGAACAATAATGAAATCATACATATTACCCAGACAAAAAAAAATGTGCAAAATTATTCCCACAGAAGAATTGGAAATTTCATATTGGGTGAGTGAGTGAACATTAACATTGCACTATTGAATTTCGAGGACTTTTGCCAATGAACCTCAAACTTTTCAACCATGGTCAAGTGATGAGGACGATACCTGAACTGGCACCCCCTCTCCTAACTTCCATACAACACTGACATGTTTAACATACATCAGCCTCTCCTCAGCACAGCTGGTTTTCAGCAGTACTAGGCCCAAACTCATGACACGCCAGTCTTACCTTAACCACATTGCTACTGTTGCCACAAATTTCGTATCAGAATAGAGTGTAAGCCCCAGTTATGTGCTCACATATGTCAAAGCTATCCTTGATTACTCAAAACACCAAGACAGTAGCTATAAAATTAGGAAAAATAAATCTTCAGAAATCTATGCAACACCATTTGGTGAAAGAGAAATATTGAAGACATGTTTACTTCATATTTCAAGCAATAATAAATTAATAATGGTTTATCTGAGATTATTTTATTCATCTTAATATATAAAGGGAGAAAAGTGACTCACTTATCATGAGATCTCTAGAACTATTAGACCTAGATATGAAATTTGACAAGTATGTTCCTTTTGTTGAGAAGAGAAACCCACTAAGGATTTTACAGAAATCCATTTCCAAGGAGACTTTAGGGGCATATAGGTATATAAATTTCCTGTTCTTGAACTATTACATATAGACATACTAAAAATTTGTGAAGCATGTTTCTTTTTTTGAGTAGAGATTCACTGACAATTAAAATAACTCCCAATAAATAAATTAATGTAAATCAACTCCCAAGGGAGATTATGGGACATAAAGATAAAGAAATCTGCCAAGAATGGGTTTTACAGAAATCTATTTCCAAGGGGAGTTGCCAAAGGGGGAACAAAAAAAAATCCCCTTTTTAACAATTAGACTGCAGACTAGAAATCATGTATGCACTTTTCTTTTGTAGAGTAGAGATCTGCTATAAATGGGTTTTGTGGAAATTGATTAAGGGTGTGCAGTGGGCATAAAAGATAGTTATACTTCTGTTTCAGAAATTCAAATCCTGCCCTTTTTAAATTGAGAGGCAAGGGTTTATAAGGATGTTATTCGATATAATTGAAAACTTAATGGTATACATCAATAGTATTGCACTTCCATGCCACTGGCCTGATGTTCAAACCTCAGGCTGGGCAAAGTCCACTCAGCCTTTCATCTCTTCAGTGGGTCAAGAAATGAGTATGAAGCTTGCTTGGGAACTAAACACTGGGGGTTTCACATCAAGACTGACCACCTGACCAGAACATCATCTGCTCATGCACTTCAATGCCCAAGATCACGAAAATTGTGATTGGCACAGTAAGCCTTGGCCCTCCTGTGCTGTTGTGCCACTAAGTTCAGTTTTCTTTTTTAGATATGAATAATCTAAAAATAGTATAGTCATACAACATCATGAAATACTAAATGGAGCAGGTGAGTAATTGCTTGGTACAGATTATCCTGACTACTGTATTTTTACCGGTGGAATTATTGAAGTGTGTATATAAGAAAGGAGTAGTTCCCCACTGGTGACATCCAGATAACTGTTAATAAAAATTTTAAAGAACTATACTCAAAATATAAGGAAATATTCATTTTATATTTTATTTGTTATGTTTCAGTCATTTTAATTTTAATATATTTAATAAATGCAAGAAATTCAACACATTTATAGGACATCAAATCCCATCGATAAGCATCTTATTATTTTAATTCTAATCTTAGTATATAATAATAATTAGTATAAATGAACTTTAAAGATCTAGACATAGAAAAACCTATTAAAGTTTATTAGCAATTTAATGAGAATAGCTTTTTTGAATATTTTTTAAGCTTCAACCTTTTAATTGTCGATGAAAATGATATTTATATCTGATTGATTAGTTATTAATACCACATTCTGAAGTAACACAAGGGCAAAGTAATATTGAAACTTTGTCTAATGGACAATTATGACACTTTTGTTTGGGCTGAAGGAAGTGGCAGCAAAGTGTTTTGGCAGAGAAGATATACTATTTAGTTGACAAATGAAAATTCTTAATTACCTATCTGATTAGTACAAGCTTGTAAAATTCCCATCAGCAGTATCTAAAGGTTTACTGTGTTCAGTAGGCCCAATGACATTCCCCTGAGATGCTCTAGTGATATTTTCCTATTGTCAACCTTACTCAATCAATACTTACCTTTTAATACTTTCTTTGCCAGATGTCTCATTCATTCATTTACATATCTGATATAGTTATCTAAATGATTTCCTTAATTAAAAGATATAAATAGAAACTTAGTTACTTGGCCAAATATGTAACCTATGTACCAATTGGAGAATTACAGCAAGAAATATATCAGTAGGGGTACATTCTTTGTCATAAAATCAAAATTCTAAAGTCGGTTCACAATTAATTTTTAAATATGTCTGTTTAAATATTAACTTGGATGGTACTTGCATATTAGCATAACCACAGCCAAAACTGTGCCATGAGAATCGTTTATCTTCAAATAAAACACATAAGAATCTGTTGTTTTGATACAAAGGTGCAATCTGCATGGCCCAAATTTTGCTGCAGTGATGCTAATACGTAAGTACCACTCAGACTAACCAATCAGTGACATCAGTTCGTAAAAGATCCATATTTAGAAAAGGGGAAAACAATAAATGAACATACATGAAAAAAATTCAAACAGGTCAACTGTTTCTGGTACTTGCATATTAACGTCACTGCATCTAAATTTACACCATGTAAAACACTATTTCCCTCCAAAATTTTGTATATATCAAATAAAACAAGAATCTTTAGTACTTATGAATTAGTCCCATTGCAGCAAAATTGGCACCACACAAATCGTGGCTCGATGAACCATTAATGAGCTTTACCAGCTACATCAATTATATTAATATGATTCATTTATATACAGTATTCAGTAAGTCAGTAGTGTTGCTTGTGACTTTTTATGCTGTAGTTCTGTGCCAAATATTTTTAATAACTGGAATAATTTGGCTCAAGTGTAGTATGGGGGGGGGGGAGGAGGCCCTTTGTATTTTTATCTAACTGTCATGGTGAGAAAATGAATTCATTCTGGCACTGTTTAATTTGGTAACCCTTGATTTTTTATTTGTGGCCTTACGCATATGAGGTCGTGTTCTTTTTAAAAAATTGCAATTAGTTAATTAAAAAAATTGTGGGTATTTTCAACACAAGCAGACGATTTTCAAATTAGCAATTCCATTTTTAATTTATTTATCATTTTCAACTTGAATTTCATCCATAGTACAGCTTTCAACCATTTTTTAATATTCCATTTTCCTGCCTTTTAGATTTTTTCTTCGACTTATTCCTAACAGTATGTCTGAAAGGTATGATCTGTTTTTTTTCTTCTTTTAGTTTTTTTTTTAAGATTTGGAAGGAAAAGGGAAATTGTAATACAGTGGTGCATGGAAAACAGACTGTACAAATTCTGAATGTTCAGTTTGCAAGAAAGCAATGCGTTTAATAAAATGATGCATATATTTGGGAATGCTGAAAAATAGGAGCAAATGCGCATTGTGTAAAATGATCTGTAAGGAAGAATAGCTGATTAGAAGAAAGGAAGCCGGATATGCGTGAGATTCTGATGTTTACTAATATGTCGGTGCGAAAGTCAAATCGTGACTTCCTTTCTTTAGAACATAATGTTTCGAAGAAAACATTCACGGATTGAATGAGTTTTTTCAAAGAGGTATGTATGGAAATGTGACTGAAAGAAATTTACCCTCTTTTAGAACTTTCCGGAGAGCAAGTACGCCTCTTTCTTTCATATTCTAATTTATGATTTCTTTTTGCTTAAAAACATACATTTTTAATTTTATGCATTAATGATAGTTGCTTTAGTTGATTAGGTTGCTTGGAGACCGCATTTGGTCGCCAAAAGAAATTGACTTCGCCAAGAGCTCCCCTATACTGCACTTTAACCGAATAATTTTTTTAAAAAGTACCACAAACATTACTCAGACGTTAAGATCTAAATGAAATTAAATTTCCTGCTAATGAAATCTAGTATCAATAAACACTAACAATCGAAATATCGATACATTTTGATATGGATAGGCATTAATGGAAGAAAATCAAATTTTAATGGGTTTTAAATTTAAAGATTTATATAAAATCATAATTGATTAGGATGATGAATCGGCATTTTATAAACAACAAATTTGAGAAACGAAACGTTTCACTTTTATTATCTGCTCAAACAAAAAGTATTTAAATACGAAAAATATACTACGTTTTTTTAAAAATAATTGCTAAATTACCTCAAACAGTTATCGAATTTAAAGCCAGGAGCCGGAATCGAAGTAGCTATTTCCAACGCCATGATGACAATGAATGAAAATATCAATGCTGTGTTGCCACTTAATTGATAATATTTAAAACTTTAGAAGTAGTATCAGTGATCTATACTAATAAAAGAAAGAGTTTGTGTGTGTGTGTGTTTCAGCTGTTCCGGCGAAATTAAGCAACCCAGATGTATGAAACTTGGCATGTAGAAGCTAAATGTCGATATGCTATTAACCTCGAAGAGTTTTTTTCGAAATTCGCTTTAGATTTTTTTAAAATTCAATTTTTAAGCGATTTTTCAGCTAAATCTGTACTAATCAGAGAAAAGTTTGTGTGTTTCAGCTGTACCGGCGAAATTAAGCAATACAGAAGTATGAAACTTGGCATGTAGAAGCTATAGGTTGTTATGCTATTAACCTCGAAGAGTTTTTTTCGAAATTCACTTTAGATTTTTTTTAAATTCAATTTTTATGCGATGTTTCAGTTAAATGGAGATATGACGTCATCAGCCATGCCAAGTCATAACTTTGCGAAAATAAATGTTTCGAGCTGTTTTGGGGGGAATTTCAACACATTTTATAGTAAATATACTTATTTATGGTTGTATTTATTCGTTTTTTTTTCTCTTAGTGGAGGAATTACAGTTGTTTTTCGAAAAAAATCATCCTAAGAAAAAAAAATTTCTAAATTTTATTTTTCCGATTGGCAACACTACTTCAATAACAGTACATTTTCAATGTTTTTCAATGTGAATCGTATTTGATTCATAACGTATTTTATCCTTTTCCGTACTTTAAAAAAAGAGGGGGGGGGGCAATATGTACCGTAAAAGTGTACAGATATTCCAGGTGAGGTGATTTCGTTTTTCGCTTAACTTTTGACTCCGAAAATTTTGTGACGGGATATCAAACATCAGATGGATTGTTAGCCGCCAACGTTAGTGGACAAAACCAAAGTTTCGCTACCGTATTAAATTCATGTATCTGTATAATTTTTGTTTATAATTTTTTCTTATCAACTTTTGTGATTTGTAATAATGCACGCTGGCCTAAAGCTACTATTTTTACTGTTGTGACCACTTTTAAAGATATTTACTTTCCATAAAATGTTCTATTTAATTTTATGTTCCTGATTAATCTTAGCTCTACTATGATTATCAAAAAAGCCTGATTACACTCTTCAAACCTTTTTGCTGTATCTGAAAATTTTTTGCTTCTCCATGTTTATTAATTTTATGTTATTCTTAGAGTCAATAATGCAAAAAGATTTGTTCATATTTTGGTAAAAAACAGTTGCAAGGACCTTGGGTTTGCACATTTGCTTTTACTTATTCTTGCTAACCTGAATGTTGGTGGTATTATCAATCTAAGGTTGTGCTTGGGCTACAATTCATTTCACGTTCATATCACGACAACAGAAGGTAGTCGGCCCCAAAGTAAGAAAAGCTGTTAACTAAATCATTGCCTATATATATAAATAGCAGTACACTTTAGCAGTACATCTTGCCTACTTCCCATCAAAATCAGACCTTTGCTTTTGTATTTAAGGTTGCTTTTCGGTTTGAATTAATGTTATTTTTACAATATGCTAGATTACATTATATATATATTTACGTTTCTTTTATTCATGTTCAAATTTTTTAATATTTTCTGGCAAAATTAAGGCTTAATTTTCTTTTGTTTTCGATAACCTTTTAATTAAAATTAATGCTGTATTTTCTATTTTAGTGTCTCGCATATGCACATATTATTGCAAGTTGGCAATTGTTGCAATAATACGTTAGTACCTTTTCTTTTTGTTGTAAGCTAGATTGTGGTACTATTTTGCGACATCGATGAAACATGGAATTTGCCGATAAAGGTAAAAAGCAATAATCTTTTTTGGTACTTACACATTGTTGCAAATATTGCCAACTTAATAAATGACTTGCCAAATTGGCAACCATATGCTTCATTTCATGTAATATTGCCAATAGGTTGCAATAATATGTAAGTACCATAGAAAATGACACTCCATTCAAACTAATTGGATTATCAGATTGCCAATATCATGATTTGAGTTTGAATTTTTGATTACTTACATGTAAGCGTCATCACAGCCAAATTGGCGCCATGCTAATCGCTCCTTGATATCAAAAGATTCTTACGTGTTTTTATATGAAAAAAATTCAGCTGGATTTTGTTGGGATATAGTATGATTTGTGTGTGCTTAGTTCGTTTGGCTGTGATGATGCTAATATGTAAGAACACGAAGGCTAATATGAATTTTTATTTACATATGACATTTTCTGACATATTTTATTTTTGTTCTGAGCTGTTTATGGTATTTTCGTCAAAATTAGACCTTGATTTTTATATTTGAGGTTGCTTCTTGGGTTCAATTAATATCATAATTTTTACTATATGTAAGGTTGCTTCATATATATTTATGCTTATTTTCTATCTGTTTCAATTTTTCATGTTTAAGACTTTCTGTGATTTAGTCATCAGAGATTCTTAAGCTGGGAAAGAAATGACTATATTAAATCTAAAACCAAAAACACTACAGAAGAATCAAATGTATACATATAAAGGTCAAAATGAAAATAGAATAATAAACCTGACACAGCCTTTAACCAAAATAGGTATTACAATATGACTACATACAAAATAAATCAAAAATTTTTAAGCTGAAAAGAAATGACAGAATTAAATCTAAACCCATAAATGGTTCAGAATAATCATACAAAATATAAGCAAAACAATGTATATTAAACTAATTTAGTTATTGAAAAATATATAACAGGTTCAGCTAGTTTGAAATAAAAAAAGAAATTGTGCACCTATCTAAGGACTCCATACACCTGACGTCATAATCACGTGATGATATACAAAACAAATAGCCACGTATTTGATTCGACTGAGTATTTTGGCGGAATTTTCGGATTTGCATCCTACTATGATATAAGAAATAAAATACTGTAGCGTGTTAAATTGCTATAAATTTAATTAATATTAAATTGCTACAATGCAAAAGAAAAATTTGCCTGCAGGTAAGAAAGCTTTTTTCGGTTTCCACTAAAGAATAGATAGTTATTTTCCAAACCACCATCCACCCAAAGAATTTTCAAGAGAAGAAATAAATCTTCAGTATCACATAAATTAAAAGATGTTCCAAAAGAAATTTCGACTGAAATGTGAGTACTTTTTAATTATTTCAATTTCAATATTTTTTTGTTTTTATCAAATACGCTGACGATATTTAAAGTTTTAAAAAGAGTCTGAAATATTTTCTGAGCATTTCGAATTCGAAGATTTTTAATTTTGCAAACATACACAGATCAGGGTATCACTTCTGTGATCTATTATGAATGCTCTGAATTTGTTAAGTATGTAGTTGATTACCTTTTTTTTCAATTCCTACTGTTAGTTTACACTCTCTCCATATTTATTCAAATTTTCAATCGTTTGTAAAATACATTTTTAAAGCGCTCGATTGAGCTGAAATTTAAAAACATGATTATTTTGCATGCCAATACAGAAATTTAATTTTAATTACTAAAAATTAATTGATTAAAACTAATTATTCAAATAATTATAAATCCATCCATGTTGGCATAATTTTTGGCGACATAGCGACCATTTTGGCGACTTTTGTCCAAAATTGTAAAGGTTTTTTCTCATGTTTTAAAACATGAAGTTGAACTGAAATTTCATATACACAATTGTTTTCGATAGCAATGCAAAATTTTAATGATAATTAATAGAAATTGTCACTTAATGTTTTGATTCTGTAATATGTATACACATATTTATATTAATTGCAACTATTTGATAAAAAGTAACTAAAACAAAAATTTTCTTACCTAAGAAGGAATTGACCTTAATTTTAATATTACTTGTTTTTGTTACTTTAAGATTATTTTCGACAATTTTACAAGCACTATAGACAAAAATTTGAAACTGAACTGTCTTAATAAAGAAATTTTTGTTCTGTTAAATTTTATTGAAATAAAATCTCAATCTTAAATTTTGCCATCCATTTAGTAGCAATACAGAATACTTTTTAATTTTTAGAAATATCTTCATAACTTTGTTTGTTTCATTTCCTAACTGTGTATATAACGTATATAACAATAATATGTTATAAGTTTTCTATGCTGAAGTCATTAGAATTTTTATTGTACTGAATGTTGATAAATGTGTCGACTTTAAAGCATTTCAATTTTGCAGATATGAAAAAACAAACCAGGGTACTACTTCTGTGACCAATTTTAATTGTTTTTAAACTGATGAGTAAATATGCAGTTGATCTCGCCTACATTTTTTTCTTTTATCCCTTTGTATAATTATTTTCACTAATTTAACAAGCATGATATATAAAAATTTAAAACTGAATTGGCTCAGCAAAGTCATTGTTTTGTAATTTTCAGAACAATACACTTACAAATACAAGTAAATAAACAAAGTTCATATGTACTTTAAAAAATATGCATCCATAAATGTATAATGCTTGTTATATGGTGAAGAACGTACAATATATTTTAATAATTTGTGGGATTCATATTTCATTTTTTCAGAAATCAGGGAATAAATCAGTTCAATACTAAAGAGCATGATCATATAGACATTGAGAAGCAAGTATCTATCTATATTCTTAAAATACTGATTGCATTAACTTTTCCCAATATTAAAAAAACAGTTATAATAAAAGAAAATCCCTACTTATATCAATTTTACTATACTACAACTGACATTTTAAATTTCATGTTATTTTTATTTTACATCCTTATAAGCTTAAAATTCATGAGTAGTTAGTTACATATACATGCATAATTATGTAAAATTTTTTAAAAAATTCTTTTAATACGGGGATAGCGAACGTTACGTTAGCCAGCACTTTCCATTCCTTCCTGGATAAGCTTGCCTTTTACAAAACAAAATAGAAGCAGAAGGATATTATACAGAAAAATAAATTCATTGCAAATAACAGTAAGTGATTTGCATATGAAAACCTTAACAGAGGGTTTCATTGCAAGATATTTTTTTAGTGTATTCAATTTTTTAAATATTGAAAATACCTTAATGTCCACCCAAAATAATATTTTGCAACCCATTGATATATTTTTGGTAAAATTAAGGACAGGTATGTCCAACACATGCACAATAGAACATATGTTTGGTTAATCTAAATTTTACACATCTTCACAGAAATTAACGAGAGGTACTTCAGTATTTATCTAAAATTAGGATGCAAAAATCTGATATGTAACCATATATGCCGTATTAAAAACAAGTATACATACGTATAAATCAAAAATTTGTTTTACTTAATAATTTTAGAATATTACAGGGAAAAAGAAAAACATTTTCGAGAAGCATTCACTATAGAAATGGAAAAATATTTTAATTTACTACAGCTTCATTAATGTTTACACTTGATGATGAATCAAGTACCATTTTTTAACATTAGAAGTCAAAATTATCATTTAACATATGTAAAATTATATGCAAAAACATTATGCAACATTTTGAAAGCCTACTCCCTGTGCTATTTTAGGTAAAAGATATGATTTATCGAGAATTGAATTCCAAATATGATAATAAATTAAGGCATTAAAATTTTTTAATAAAAATGTGTGTATAATAGAATATGTTTATGTCCATATATGGATTATAAAAGTACTGCTCACTCTTACATGATCAAAATTTTAAAAAAGTCATTTTTGAATCCATAATTCTTTTACAAAAAAAAAAAAAAAAAATTAATAATAATAATTGTTATACATTTGTGTGGTATCTATTAGCAGAACATTTGTTTTTCAGAGTTTGACTGTGGTATAAACCTATCACAGAGATGTACAATTTTTTTTTACTATGTATCGCAAATAAGCATTTATAGGTATTTGCACAATTTGTAGATTTATCATTATAGATTAGATTTGCTTTATGTCATTAGATTTATTTTTACATAAATATTAAAGTCTAAAAGACATGTATATTGATATTATCCTGCTTATAAGTCCTGAATAAATTTGTTACATTGAGTTACTTACAAATATTGACCCAAGAAGAGTACTTGCATCAATTGTATATTTGTTCAGAATTAGGATCATGAAATCAAATATGGCTTTATGTATAGACATTTGATTCTGTGGGATGTTGTTGCAATATACAGCCAATAACTGGAACTCTTCCTGCTCATAGGCATCATAGCTCATGAACGCAGTAATAATAATAATATTTTTTAAAGTTCTTGATGCGTTTTTGCTTGGCAAAATTATTTGGCAGTTTAACACATAAGTTCAAATTTCTTAAATGGTATGAGTACTGATTGAGCATTTCTTAGACAGACTTTGAAGTGATTTAATATTTTGCTCAAGTATAATTTAGAAAACTGAAAAGTTTCTTGAAATTTTGGATTTTCCTGGTAAACTAATGCTATAATTAGTTAATTACCTTGATTATAAGTAGTAGAAACTGTGATTTTGATTAGAATGGAACTCAATTTATTCATGATAAACTTTAGTAACTTGTTGATGTATAATAATGATTTTAATCCTTAATAATATATTTTCACACGTTTAACTTCAGAGTGAGAATTTTGTATCTCCCCCCCCCCCTCTCTCTGATGTTTTTTTATCTTCCATTTTTTTTTAAGTGTGAATATAAATATATATAAAAAGATACTTTAGATACATATTAGTGATAACAAAATAATGAAATGTCAATACATTTCTCCAAATAAGTTTTTAGTTTGCATGCACTACACATACAATACCTGGTCAAGATACATAACCAGTAGAAATTGCGAATGGAAATTTTATGCAACTATTCATTTTTATATATATTGTATTGAATTTTTTCTTTTTTACAATTCATTGTGTTGTAAAAATAAAATTCATTTTCATCATGGATAAATATTTATTATTATTCAAAAACTTTCATATTAAGTCGATCCAATATGCTAATTTCTATTTTACAAGTTTAACTTATATTTTGGAGCCATCTATTGTTTATAGATAAATTATACTATTTTTATAAATTATATGTAATTCAATAAGAAGAAAAATACATTTCAAACTGAGGATAATTAAATTGAATTTTTAAAAATATTTGCGCCTTTTCTGATGAAACATTCCCTTAATATTGTATAATAATTTTTAAAAAGTAGATCAACATGTTATAGGCACTTTAACAAAGGCAAGTTTAAAAAAGTATTGAATTTGTTTTTAAAAATTGAGGATCTTCTATACCCAGTGCTCGAAATGAGCTTAAACCAGCACTGTTTGAAACACAAAGTATTTATGTATAAAATAATGATACTAACTTTAGCTATAAAAATCACCAGGTTTGCAAAAAAAAAAAAAAAAATTGCAGTTTTAAATTGGGGCACAGTTTAGCAAGTTTGAGTTTTATTGCCCAACTTTAAAGTACTAAAATATAGTACGACAATATATTATCATGTAGTTAAGTACATCATGGGAATATTCAGTTTTATCTGCAATACTTGAATTCAGAAGTCTAATTGCAGTATTAACTGAGGGTGATTTTTAGATACATCATTTTCCGTCGTGTCCATCTCTTCGAAATATTGTTTCTCACAGCAACCTGAGAATGTTTGGGCCAAAAAGAAAAAAAATTAATGATAAAGCTTCCAAGTTATATAAACTATTTTTAAAACAAAAATTAGCCTTGAAAATAATCTTAATTAAATAACTATGAGAACTCAAAACATTATCAAGCAGAAATGCTTTTAGTAATGAGAACTGAAATAATTAACCATTTCACACTGCAAGAGTTGATTGGGCTCAAAAATATTTTTAATTCAATTTAAGAGTGGAAAACTGCTTTAAAATGAAACTGAAACCAAAACCTAAGCTCTTCAAATATCTTTAAAACTAATTTATTATCGAATCTAAAATTTAGTGGCAAGCTTCTCAATGATATGGGCCATAAGAAAATGTCCAAAATTGTTTTTGAAATGTTTAGCGCATTGTGTGGCCTTAAAATATTATGATTTGTACCAATACATTATGAAGCCTTTAAAGATATGTTGTAAAATAATAACATTTAGCACTTTGATAGTCTTAATAATTATCACCTACAAATGTTTGAATTTTTTTTTTTATAAATCATTGTACCCATGAAAAAAAAAACGAATCATACTAAAATATGGGATTAATTTTAGAAATTGTTTAAAACATGCTAATTATTTTCATGAAAATTTTTACATTTTGGAGCATACAAAATTTTTGTTGGCTAGTTTAAATTAGTAATTAAAATTATTTAACTTGCATCATTTATCAACATTTAATTTTAATATTACATGATTTTATACAAGTGAAGCATGTGAAAATTTTATATTTTTAACTAAGAAATTCATTGCAATTTAAAAAAATGCATTTTCATATTCTTTTGAAAGACTATCAGTGACATTGCTTCATTATGCATTTATGAAGAGTTTT
>BMAO01028056.1:0-48061 GCA_019973975.1 Trichonephila clavata
TTAATACGGAACGCTCGTTGCACAGTAATAACAGGCTCTGTCTTTGAAAACAGGAGAACATAAAACGCTTTCTGTTCAATAGTTGCCCTTTTTTTTTTTGTTAGCGCGCTGATCGGTGAGAAAGGGGGGGGGGGATTAGCATACTTTTCGCGTGCACGCATGCCAGCAAAAAAAAAACTATCAGTTGCTCTTTCACTTGATGTATGAGTCATACTAAAATGTTATATGTAATAAATACTATAAAACGTTAAAGCTCCAATATTCTTTTAAAAACACCCGGTATATCTATAGCGAATAATTGGATCATTTATCTTTAGATACGATCCAATGAAATGGTACTCGTCCTGGCTTGACAAATTAATTTGTTCAGTACAACGAAGGATTTTCTTAAAACTCTGAAGGCTTTGATTCTTAATTGAAATAATTTAAAATCTGTAGCAACCTAACGACAATCGGCTGTATCTCTCACTTCGCTAGATGGCCGCGGTAGCCTAGTGGTCAAGGTAACGGACTCGCAACCAGTATGTCATGAGTTTGAGCCTAGCACCGCTGAAGACCCACCTTGCAGGGTAGCGATGCACGTTCAATCTGTCGAGAGATCAAACGTTGGTTTGGTGGGGTAGTTAAGAGAGAGGGATGCCAGCTCAGGTGTCGTCATCGTCACTTGACCAAGGTTCAAATTAACGAGGTCCTTCTCCAAAAGCCCTCGCGTAGCTGAATCGAGCGACATTAATATTCACTCACTTCGTTAGAGTTTTAAATAGAAACTCTCATTAACATCAATCGCGGTTTTTCCATTGGAAGAGGTTTTATAAACATGTAACAGTTAAAAAATAAGCAGAGGGAGATAAAGGGGAGGATTGTACTCGTTCAATTTCTTTTATAAATATACATGCATCATAATTCTAAAAAATATTTTAAATCATGAAATCTTGTTCATTGATGGTCGAGCAATGCAACAAATTTTATGCAAAAACAAAATAACAGTGTGCTATTTCTTCCAAATTTAGCTTAAGCCAAAATACAATTCTGCATTACAATTCTAATTAATACAATTAAATCTTTCATAATTTTCTCACAAAGATTCAAGCCTTTCTTACTTGCTATTCTTGTACACCTATTAATTTTCTTATTTGAGTGTCTGGTTTAGTTCGAATACATACAGTCCAAGAAGCCCCACGATGACTAAAAGCGACAAATCTTTAGTTGTGTACAATAATCAAGTGACGAGGATGGAGTTTGAACTGGTATATTTTTTTACTTCCAAGTCTTTCGTGAACTTTGAGGTTCAGTTTCATTTTAAAAGCAGTTATTCGTATTATTTCGAGCAATAGGTCTCTTGTGGATCAGTGACTTGATTTAAATGTCGCTTATGCATACAAAATAGGATCCAAAAAACTTTTACATGAATATAAATATATATACAGAATCTACTAAGAATAAGAGCATTAATACGTGTAAAATACTTTTTATTTCAAATTTTGTGTTTCAATTGATTTAAAAAAAATTATTTATTAATAACATTCAGTACTTTTAAGTACCTGTGATGTTAAAATAAATTATAAGAATTTTTTTAATTCATTGTAAACAACATTGCAGTGTAATATAATGCGTTGTGCTATATACCTCTAAATTTGGAACCCTGCTTTCTTGATGAAGATAAATCTTGAGGTTGAATCCTCTTATAACGATTTCTCCCATATCCTCTGTGGTTCTCAAAGTTTTATTTGATTTAATTTGCATCCGATCTCATTTCTTAAAGGTTTGGTTGAGCTACGTGGAATAAAGACTCAAAGAGCTTCATGAGCAGGCTATCAAAAGCCTTATTTCTTCGATAGTATTTCAGTTAATTCAGCTAATCACAATAAACAAGTTAATTTTCGCCATTAATAATGACTTCTATTGTTTTACAGTGTTGGCCAAAATTGTGGACGCTTTTTAAAATTATTATGTTTATTAAGTTTGTATGCTTATAGAAAATGTTACGTTGCACAAACTGGCCAAGTTTTTCATGTCATTTTAAAGAATATTTAATACTAAATTCAATACAAAAATGAAAATTAAAATATTTGCTATGCAAAAAAAGTTATGCTGTAATAACTATCAATATACATTAAATACTGAAGATATAGCAGTGAGTTATCAGCGCTTAATGGGATAGCCTTTATTTTTTACTACAACTTCACATCAATGTTTCATTGAGCTGAAAATAGTTTTAAGTTCTTCCTTCTTTATTACATGATGCCAGGAAATAATCATATCTTCAACTCTCTAGCTCATTCGGAAAAGAGCTTTCCAAGGGTATAGCAAGTTTTTGCTAGGATTGCGGTCAGGTCTGTTTCCTGGCCAAAACAATAATGATATTTAGTCAAGAAGCAATGGCATCAAATGAAAGAGTTGGTTGGACACCTAGAAAGAGATGTGTGGTCTTTAATATACTAAAATTGCAAGACAGTTGGATGGTTCAGTGGCTACATCTGGAGATTGAAAGTTTTGTTAAAGGTGTCATTAGACAAGTTTAATATAAAACAAAGCAGGAAAAAGCCAAAATAGTTGGATCACATCTGTTGATGACAGAAAAATAAAAATACTATGTCTCCAAGATAACAGAATGCCATCAACGGACATGAGAAGTCATCTGAATAATTCTGGTGTTTCTCTCAGTTCAAAAACAATCAGAAGAATATCAGCATATGTTAGACTAATAGGTAGAATTCAGCTCAAAGAAGCATCGATGCGAAATTTTAGTAAAAAATAAAGGCTATCCTTGTAAGCACTGATAACTCACTGCTATCATCAGTATCTAATGTAAATCGATAGTTATTGCAACATAACATTTTTCACTTTGCAAATATTTGAATTTTATTTGTTGCATTGAATTTAATATTAAATTTTCTTTAAAATGATATAAAAGACTTCGCATTTTGTACAACGAAAAATTTTCTATAAGCATACAAACTAAAAAAAAACATAACTTTAAAAAGTGTCCACAATTTTGGCCACGACTGTATTCTCATTATTTTATTCTGAAGGCATTTTTTAAACTCTCCAAAAACATTTAAAAGCGGATTTTTTTAAATTTAAGAGATGACCACTAACCCCTTAAGCGGTCAATTTTTTTTTGCCTAAAATGTTTAAAAGAAAGCACAGTTTTTATTGCATATAACTAAGAATAATACTTAATTGAATGCAAAAATGGAAAAATTTTACTTTATTTTCAATTTTATAAAGCTTTCTCGCAAATTTTACTTTATAATTGTAGAACATAAAAACCCCTAAGTGTTTGCTTTTTATAAGAACACTGCCTGTTAGGAAGAATGTTTCATATAGCTCTAAAAATTTATCTCCCCATTACAAAAAAATTTCATGCTCTAACATCTTTTTCAAACGGTTGAGGATTTTATGTGTGTGAATATATATATGCACACACAATTTGAAGCACGGAGTGTAATACTAAGTCTTACATTGTAATGGAGACTTGGAATACCGGCTGTTTTCGGGATTATATTTCCATTTTCATTTCTTCTCAAGCAAATAATTGCACAGTTCTTGTTCTGTATCGAAAAGTTTCAAGAATCTAAATTTCTGCCTTCAAAGAAAAATTTCCGCCTTCTTCACAAAGGAAAACCCGGATGAGAAGTATTCCAGTAGCATCGACACACACACACACACACACAAAAACTGTCTCTCTTTAAAACACTAGCATTAATAATTTTCGAATAAGAATGGAAAATATGCGCAGATCAAAGGTTGAAAGAAAATATCAGTGCCCGTACAACGTATGGGCAAACCGGTTGTGGCCAGGTTTTTGTTGACCGTACGGTGTACAGGCAAACCAGTTAAGAGCTTGTGATGTTTACTATATCATATAAAACTTCAAATTGATTAGCCTTCACATTAGACATACTCGTTGTGTTCAGATGAATTTGTTATTCGGTTTGGATGCTGTCGAAAGGTATACATGTAGGAGAGCTTACAACGTTCCTCCCATCTTAATTTATTCCCCTGTGTTTGATCATCAGTCTATTTTATTGCTTAACTTGTAACGGGTTCTCTTTTGCTTCTTCTACTAATCCCTCAAGGGAAAACTCTTTCTATTCATTGCTTCATTTGAGAACTTTTTTCAGGTAAGGAACCATGCCATATGCAGAATTGAACTACTAATTAAAAGTGAATTAAGTTCGGGGAGGAATATATTAGATGTGTTGTTGGTTTAAATCAGTTGTAAAATATATTTTTTAATGTTTCGCGTGTATGGTATCTCTTTAACAATAATCATTATCATAGAATAAGGCTCACTGGTTCCCATAGTCTATTGAAAAAAAAAGACATTAGTTGTATATTATAAGAATAAAAGACTTGGTGATTTTTAGAGATGCCTCTTCCTTCAGTTAATTCTAACATGTCACAAAGTAGAGAGTCTCTTTTGTTATTTATAGCAAATCCACTTTAACACAAGCCATTTTTCAACGCATTTTCACATATCTTTGCAGTCAGTATAATGATTAATCACCAATCTACATTGATGGATCGAAGTAAACTTATTGCGTTGAATGGGGAGTCGTTATGAAAGGATATTATGCACAGTTACCGGGCAGACACTTGTCGCAGCTTTTTTACTGCTGGTGAGGGAGTGAGTGAATATTAACGTCGCACTGTTTTGCTACACGAGGGCGTTTAGCGACGGACCGCGTAATTTTGAACCATGGTCAAGTGACGCGGACGACACCTGAGCTGGCACCCCCTCTCCTAACTACCACACCACACCAACGGGAGGACGTGCATCGCTCCCCTACACGGTGAGGATTCAGTGGTACTGGGCTCGAACTCATGAAACGCTATTTTTACTGCTGGAGCCATTGCCATTGATCTTGACCTTTAATTAAAAGATTCTTAACAATCATTGTAAAAATGTTTCCATATTGACTACAGGAATACATTAAGGGCGTTTGAGAATTACTGCGATCAGTGTCATCTTGTGGTGTGTGATATCTTCATACATATGAACTCTGTGTGGCAATGACTTCAATATTCCTGTGTTGCCATACTCATTGGCAACATAGGGTGAGTGAGTGAGTGGAAGTTGCAGTTTGGTTGGCAACAATATCCTTGCTGCTAGCCCTCCTGCCCTGCCACATGAAGTATGTCATCCTGAATCATGTTCAATCAACATGGAAGGAATCATAGAGTATCTTAACAGTATTCACATTGACAATATAAGTACTTTAGAGGCGTTTGAAAATTAGATCTACCAGTTCTATCTTGCTGTGTATGATATCTTTGATATCCCTTGTCGACTCCATGGCAAGGGTTTCAATACAAAAATTTTTGGATACCAAATCATATAAACACAAATGGCAATGAACAAGAGGACTAAGTGGTTCGGTCGGCAGCGCTCCTTAATCGTTAGCAGTTCCACTGTGGGCCATAAAGCATTTTCTTCTGCATTGGATTCAAAAAGCATCGCAAGAGGAATGGATTCCTACTTCTGTGTTTTTATCGTAAAGAACATGTCAAACTGACTCGTCCTTGTACTAGGCATACCGTGTTACCTACCTGCATCTTTTATTAGGAGGGAATGCTCTTAAATGTCCTTCATGCAAAGTCACGCATTTGATTGATTGTAGCTTTTTTCATTCTAATCGAAACTTTATTTTCTGCATTTGAACCCTATCAGATTTGGTAGGAGGTTAGGAGAACACTTACACAAAAATCTGTTTTTATCTACATAATTGAACTTTTTTTTGATATTTTATTATGTTTTTAATTTCATTTTTAAAACTCCTCGTTTTTAACAATATATTTCTGTTGCTGTTGTACTCTTAAACTTGTTTTGATTTTGTTACAATTATTATTAGTGTCACAGTTTAACTAATATTGAGAATCTTTCACCATAAACCCACACATTCATTCATTTATAGTTTTAAAGAATGGGGCTTAAATTATAAATAAATAGCTATAAGCTTAAGCAGATATAAGATTGGAATGAACAATGTTTTAAAAATAGTGATAATTACACAAAATTGCAGTGTACATGCCGCCTATTTTTATAGATGAATATTTGAAATCGCAAAAAGTTCAAACATGTCGTTCTAAAACTTTCGAAGATATTTGTTTGACTTTATTATATTTCCAAGTACTGAGCACATAGATACATGTCATTATAGTTTTAAGAAGTATTTCTCTTTAATCTTGTGTAAAATTTTTTTTTAAAAGTTTAAAAATTCCTATAAAGGCATTCTTATTCTTTATATTTTTCTCAATTTAAGATTTTTAGTTCCTTTCTTCCATATATATATTCAGTAGTTCGAGATGAAGAAGTTATTTCTCAAGTACCAGATCAAAAATATATAAATTTTTTTCTTTTCTTTTGTAGCAAAAAAAAAAAAAAAAATGTTTTCTAGAACGTAATATAATACCCGAAATTCTTTTGTAAAATATTGTTATATATATTTAAAAGAAACTTTTGAGATAAAAAAAACTTGTTGCGAGGTTATTTTACACCCTATAAATTGAAATTTTGTTGAATAGGCACAAGAATGTACTTTTTAAGTACACCTTCAGTCGTTTTTTTCCTTGTTGAGAACTTTCAAACTTTAACTTGAAAATGATATTTTTTGAAGAAAGTTCTCATACCTCTTTTTCTCCCGAACTTGCATTTTTTTTGAAATATGACGCTCAAATATTTAGAATGAAAAATTAAATAAAATATAGAACGTTTCATAACAAATTCATGCATTTATATGAATTAAATACTAGCTTTCATTCGGTGGAGATATTAAGTATCATAATACGTAGGTATTATGATACTTAATATCTATTGTACTTTGCATAGAGTGAGGAAATAAGTGGCTGTGACGTCTTATAGCATCATTGCTGAATCTGGCATTGCTGCGCCTTGCTTAGAAAATCTAAAATATTTTAAAACAGATTCAAAATTAAAGATTTATACCATGTGATATAAATAATTTTAAAAGGTAAGTTTCTTTAAAATCGCATTAAAAACTGATGTGTGAATGCAAAATTAATTCTCATGAATAACGTGAATATATAATACACTGCTAGCCACCATAAATGCAACACCAAGAAAAACAAGAGATAGCACAACAAAATTTATTTTGTAGATAACATGTTGAACAAGTATCAAATGATTAAATTTATAGACTTCTTTGAAGTGTGGTTCCTGCCAGAATCAGTAGCCAGAGTAGCTGCCATTGTTGGAGATCATCGCTGCCACACGCCACGGCATTGATTCAAAGAGACTTTGGATGTGTTCTTGGGGTACAACAGACCAAGCAGCTTCCACACGTTGCCAACGTTGATCTGGTGTGACAGCTGGGGGTGTAATATGGATCAATCGTTGAGCAACCATGGACCACATGTTTTCTATCGGCGTAAGATCCGGAGAGCGAGCTGGCCAGGGAAGCGATTCAATCCTGTGATTGACGAAGAACCATTGGACAATGAGTGCCACGTGTGGTCGCGCATTATCCTGTTGAAATATGGCTGTGGACAATCCCTGAAGGAAAGGAAGGACAAAACTTCGATGTAGCGCTGGCTGTTTAAAGTATCGGCAATGCGTACTGGAAGAGTGCGAGAGTGATATCCAATATCGCTACATACCATAATACCTGATGCAGGACCAGTGTGGCGGTGCATAACGAAGCTGTTCAGCATCCTCTCTCCACGGTGTCTCCAGACTCGAATCCGACCAACGTGGTGTTGCAGAAAGATGCGTGACTCGTCAGTAAAGACAACTTCATTCCATTCTGCCGCCCACATTCTTCTTTCATCGCCCCATTGGCGGCGGAGACGTCTGTGGTTCTGCGGCAAGGGTAGACCAAGCAATAGACGTCTTGCGGACAGACCACTCTGTTGTAAACGGCGTCGAAAGGTACGCGCAGACACTGAATGATGCGTTACAGACTCAATGTGCTGTGCTATGGTTCGTGATGTGACTGAGCAATCCGTCCCTGCCCTGCGCACAATTTGCCTGTCCTCACGTGAAGTGGTGCACTGAGGTAGGTGGATGCGATCGACCACGTCGGTCCGACGTACCCTCCTGCATCCAACGGTCACATATCCGCATTACAGTTGTTTGGTTTCGTCCTACACGACTACCTATTTCCCTGAAAGATAATCCACAATCTCGGTAGGCCACTAACCTTCCCCCGTCGAACTTGGATACTTGATCAAAAGCTGATCGCTGTTTTCTACGAGACATTACTGATCGTTTTTTGAAAAAACCACATGAAAAATACAATTGCCGTACTTGAAATCTTCGAAATCTCCAAGCCTTAAATAGCGCTTTGAGGTGGCGCCACAGACGTGCGTGATGTGTGTCTGCGCTGAAATTCTAATCATTTGCATATCTTACCTGCGATAAAGCATGTTGTAAATTTCATGCTATTTGCGTGCTTCCTTCAGGGTGTTAAATTTACAGTGGCCAGTAATGTAAATATAATAACAAAAAAAACCACACACACTTACAGTTCGAAATTTAATTGAAACATAAGATTTAATCATGAAACTGATAAAAAAATAAAATTTCTTACATCGGTTTCAATTTGTGCTCGGTGTCATGTAAAGCATAAAGCCACAGTTAACATGCCGGGTCTTGTAGCGATTCGTCTACGGCATAGAGAGTTATTTCCATGTCTACTGATGTGTTATGTATAACTGTTGTTGTTTTTAGTTTGGTGGGGTGTCATTTCTATATTGATTTTTGGTTTATTTCTTTTATTTTTCTCTCTTTTGCACTATTTTTTGTATGGTTTTAAAGTCTGTGGTACAGTAGATAGATAAAGCCGAAGAAGGTTAACTGTTAAATGTGGAAACGGCGGTGTCTAATACTGGAACAAATGGTAAAATTGCAGTTGATAAAATTGTAAATTTGTTGGATGTTGAAGAAAATAGACGAGTTTGATTTGATAAAAATGATAAAACAAAAGAATGAAGATTACTAGATGTGATAGAGACAGTATCATGTATATGAAGAAATAGTTGAGGTACGTACAGTTGGAGACGTAGAAATTTGCCTGGGTTAATCAGGACAAAGTGGAAACAGCAAGGATCGAAGAAGATGGGATTGGAAGGACTGGGGATGGAACTAGTTTCAGGTGGTTCAGAGGCATTCAGCAAAAGGCTTAGCATATGCTTGAGACATCAGTGGAACTATAAATTTTAGCTCTTCTAAATCGGAGCCATTTTTATTAGTTTCAATTTCCTGCATTTGATCTTCTGTCTTCTTTTTTAGACATAATTTGTAATCAGTTAGATGAGGCTGAGGACAATTAACGTATTTCGGTTATATATTGCAATCCGTTAAAAAAACTTAACAGACGCGAATCTAGAACACGTTAATTTAGCACAGTTGGAAGTTTGTGAATATTGGAACTTTTGTCCCTTGAAACATCTCAGAGGATTTGGAGCATCTGTATTTGGAAAGTTAAATATCTATCTATATATTATTGAAGAAGGTTGAATGTTGAAATGACGTGTTCAGTGAATATAATGAATTTTGTATTACGATTTTTCAAACCTTGATCAGAAAAACCTTGCAAAATTTCGGTTTCAGAGGGGAACACAACTGATCAGGTTTCAAAACATTAAGTCAGTGTTTCTCAAACTGTGGGGCATGCCCCCTTGGGGGTCATGATAACTCTACGAGGGGGGAGGAAGCATATTAAAAAGTCAAAAACTAAAGATTTTTAAAGAAAATTACCAATTTACTGAAATAAACAAACAAAATACATTGTGTCATAATAAAAAATAAAAGACACATTTACACTGATATAATGAACTTACAAATGTATCAGTACTGCACAATGCATTTTGTAATTAATTTAGCAAGACTAAGTTAAGAACAAGTTAAATAATTACCAGTGATCCTATGATCTTGTCATATATAAGATTATTTTCTAAAATACCTTTATCTTGATAATTTGTATGATTTAAAACTAATCCCTTGATTTCCGATTAAAAGTTACGCCATTCACTCCCTAATGCCACTGTTTTCCAATTAGGTGTGCGTATGTAATGTATGGGGGGAGGGAGGGAAGAAAAAGAATAAGTAAGCAAATCCTTCACAAACACTGTCAACTCCCTTTTATTGCATTCCATTGTCTTCGGAATAATTTTATGGATAGCAGTGCACACAAAAGATCGTACTGTGGAAAGACGTTTATATACGTCCTGAAGAGGTTTAGGAAGTCGTATTGTAGCTTTAGCATCAAAGTATTGTATTATTGAATTCAATTTATTATTATTGTACGGAGGGTGGCGAGATGAAAATCATGATTGAATATTGGGTCGCAAATATTGAAAGTTTGAGAAGTACTGCATTAAGTGTAAAAGCGGTAAATGTTTTGGACTGCAAAAAATATTTCGATTGAATAGAAGATGTGGTTTTCACAAGCAAATCCCCTAATTTTGTGACAGATTTTGTTTCACTTGATGAGTTTAGTGAATTACAAGCAGAACATTTGGAGACATTTCAGCATTCAGTAAAAAAGTTTCAAAAAGGCCATGAATTTGGATCAATTTCTTCAATATTTCATGTGGGTAAGACAAGGGCAAAGTTTACATAATTACGATTTTTTTAGGATCATTGAGAAAGGAAACGTTTCCATCGTAGCGTACCTTCACCCAACTTACAGTCTAGTAAGGGAGCCAATATGCCGATCATTTTACTATAGCCAGACTCAGCATTTATCTGGAACATACTCAGGATGTGACGGATCTATACGTGATTCTACTAATTCCTTGGGGATTCTTCTGGGGAAAAATATTTATTTAAACCACCTTCCGCCGAGTAAAGAAGCGTGATTATGCAAATGAAGTATATTATATAAATTCTATATTCACGAGTTTGAGGAGTTGGCAAGTGAGTTGGCGAGTTAGTTTGTTAGAGGAAGAGTGAAGGATCGTGGAATTATTAGGAGCATTAGGAGTTCATTCATGAAAAGGAATACAGAGAGTGTATCAATCGATAGTGATTGAATCCAGATAAGGATCTCCTAAAAAGATTCAAGTTTAGGATTAACTTCATAAAAGTACAGGTATCGTGAGTCTTGTTTAATTAGAAGTTAGCTTATTAGTGTGCGACATAGTTTATATTAAGCGTGTTTAAGTTTCGTGGAATTAGTTGAGGGTCCGTATTATTATTCCCAGGCTATTAAGTCTTATCTCCGCGCTCTACTATCTGATCAGTTATCTTAATTAGATTTTTATTATGCCTGTTTGATATTTTGGTGTCAATAGATTAATTAGAGTGAAACATGTCTAGTGATTATTCAGTTTCTCCCACACACCTAGCCGAGTCTGCGGGTAGAAAAGGGGTTTCAGATGGAAGCAGAAACTGTCCAGCATTACACGGGTTAAGTACTCCAGCATCAGGGTAAGAATTCGACTGCGGAATCAGAGGTACCCCTTATTTCCAGCACTAACCACCCAAACAATGTCTCTTCGGAGATTCCGAAGAAACTCAGCACAGACTTTTTTTCAGCCGATGGATAGAAGCGGGTTCACTCTTAAGAATTGGCCAAAGAGAACACAAAAGCTATCCCTGTAACTCCATTTGCCTTATGAGATGACGCCCATGGAAAACATACGAGTTACTATTGCGATTGTGTTTTGTTTGATTTTGACAATGTGTAAACCTAAAAAAATAGCACATTAAGTTCCAAATTTTATTGATTTACTAAGAGTCCGTAAATGCGAATATCAGACACTATTGAGGAAGCGTTACAAATATATGAAACAGAAAATATTTTAATCTAATTAAACATTGACACCCTGTCCCTATATAATTCGATACCTTAAGTTGCTCTTATCAAAAAACATTTTGAGCAGCTAATTGTAAGGAAACTCTCAGAAATAAGAGTCGAAATTTATAAATTATTTGTTCACAATAACTTACTTCGCACCTTAAATAGCATAAACAAAACATGTTGCAACACTTCAACCAATTTTTACATCTAAACACAGGTAAAATGCAAATTTATTTAATTATCATTTATTTTTATAACTCAAATGAAATAAGATGAAAGAGAATAATGCCACTTTTTTAAATGTGAATATGACGTTTTACTTTTAATCAACTTTTAACTCAAAGAAAAATTACTTTGGTGAAGTAACCTTTGATTGCAAACTTTGAACCTTTCGAAATTGCGTTTATTGAAGAAATGTTTAGTTTCAGATGAACACAAATCTTTTTCTTCCTGTTATTTATACTTTTTTTATTGATATGACTTTTGTGAAATACATGAACAGATTGATCAGAGAATTAAAATGACATATTTTTAACAGCTACAAACTATTAACAAGCATAATGTTTATAACTTTCAATAAAATACATAGCTTTTAAAATGTGTTTGTTCTTATGTTTTTGAAATAATAAACATATTCCGTTCATAATACATTTGTAAAAAGGATCCAGTTTATACTGCTTTTTTGTTGAGATCACCTAAGAGAACTGTTACTCTAAATTTAATTAGTTTGAATTCGAAGGCATGGCATTATATGAATGATGCAAAAATTCATTGATTTACAAGCTATGAATTTTTCTCAAGAACCATAAAAAAGACTTCCAGTCAATCAGGCATCTAGTTATGTTTCTGAGACAATCAAATGAAAATTACTTGAATGTCTCATTTGAATTAAATAACATTTAGTACTCAGAAAGTAAACACAAAAACAGAGTCAAAGAGCAATCAGCTATTACTTTACCTTTTTCATATGAGTAACTTCTGAGGTAGGAAACGTCAAATCCGTAACACATGAAGTCTACTTTGTTCTTCCTGTATAATTACACTTGAGTGACACTTATCAGGTATCTCTTATCAGTAGAAGACGGGTCATGATTGCGGTGAAGTGTGCTCCCCCCCCATCATTTTGTCTCCCCTCTTCGCTTTCCTTAAATTTTCAAAACACGTTTTCGAGTGTTGGATAACGATTCTTTTCCAAATGTTAGAAGATTTGTTTAAATTTCTCTAAATGTAGAAGTTGTTAGATAGCATTGTAGATTATTTCCGTAAATATAATTTTGCGAAAGTATTTGCATATATTTCGTCACTACATGGAGGTATATTATTCGTTTTTTATAAGAAATTCAAGAATTGGGTTATTTATTATTGTTCTCTTATCTTCTATTTCCCAAAGCTAACATGCAAAAAATGTACACAAAATTGTTTTCATTCATAAAATGGATGATTGTTTATACCCACACAAACCTCTTTCACTATTCATTTTATGCAAATATTTATTTAGTCATTGTAACCGATTTTTATTTATTTTTGAAAAAAAAATCTTCTGATGGAATTATTTAAAAGCGATGAATTATAGTTATGGAGGAGAACTCACGTGAGATGCAAATTTAAGCTTTTTTAGGGACTTGCATCATAGATTTCTCAATTTAAAAATTTTATCACTCCCAAGAAATTTTAAAAAATCACATGATATAAATAATACAATCCTTATTAGTAGTAATTTGTACACATGCAGAGTCAACATGCTATTTTTTTAAAAACATTTAAGCAACTTTTGCATTCATCCACATTTCTTAATTTTTTTTTAAAAAAATGCTTAGATGTAACAGCGGGAAAAAAAGAAAAAGGAACTGAAGTACCAGAAAATATTTCTAAAAATATAATTTTGCAAAAGAAAAAAAGTATTTTTTCCCTCGGTAAACATTTTTCTGCACCACTCTGAAGTTCTGTTTCCATAGTTAATTTGCCACTACGGTTAAATAAAAAGACAAATTTCTATTCCATCGTAAAGATTAAGAGTGCCGACAGATTTAACGTGCAACAGTCTTCCCTTAAAATTCTATAGTTCGAAGATTTAACTTCAGAGGTTAGAAACCAAATTCAAATAAGAAAAACAAATTAAATCGGCCTAGATCAATGGTTCTCAATCTTACTGTACCCTAGGATCGTTGTTATACCAAAAACATGGCCTGATACAATCAAGGGAAATAACTAATTTTCAATGCATAGTAGAAAAAATATAAATTTAACTTGGATGCCTTGGATGGTAAAAGTGGATATGCAAATAAAGTATAAATAAAGTATTGTGATATATCTGAATTAATATTTATTCAAATTATAACATAAGCATTAAAATACAGAAACACACTTTTTCATTGAGATGATCCTCTTTGTATAATACAAAGAATAATATTTCTAGAATAATATACAAAGAATAATGAAGTCTAGCGAATTTTCGCACATAAAAACATTTAATGGGATTTAGCTCATCCCTGAAAACAGCATTCTTCTGCAATTCGCGAGATTCCAAATCAAATGCTTTTCACACACACACACACACACACACACACACACACACACACACACACACACACACACACACACACACACACACACACACACACACACACACACACACACACACACACACACACACACACACACACACACACACACACACACACACACACACACACACACACACACACACACACACACACACACACGCACGCACGCACACACACACGCACGCACGCACGCACACACACACATAAACATATATACACATATAGATGCACAAACACGTATACACATATATACATACAGGCATATACATACATAAAGACGTATAAACATCCATATGCAATCGTATTATACACACATATTCAAAAATACACATATACACATACATATGCACACTCATATACATACACACATATATAGACATACACAAACATACTTATAGACACACATACACATACACACACATACATATACATATATACATACACACATACATATACACATATATTCATATGCACATATATACATATACACATATATACATATGCACAAATATACATATAGACATATATACATATACACATATATACGTATACACGTACACACATATACACATACACACACACATATACACGCATGAATATATTTTCACCTATACTTATACACACAAACTTACACGCGCACAATGATATACACACATCTACGCATACACAGAGACATAGACACATACACAGAGCATGCACATATACATAGAGTATATACATAGAGTATATACATATATATACATAAAAATATTATAATTAAATTTTGTTGAGAGAGTATCGAAATTTCAAATGAGGACGCTGCTTATCAAGATCCGACTTCAGATAAGCTGCGCCCCCTACTTTCTATAAACATGAAAATTTTAAGAAATGAATCTAAAAATTTTAATAGAACACTGTTTAAAAAAATCTATAAAATTTCAAACTATACATGAATAATTTTAAAAATCCAGTTTCAGATATAAAAGGAAATAAATTTTGGCGGTCAGATATGTCATCACCAAGTCAAATACGGTTAAAATGGATCCAAATTCCGAAATCGATGCTTCAATATCTATGAAGATTGTAGTTTGATGTTTACTTTTCGCGGTTAAAACCAGTTTTGAGGGCTAGCCAATCTTCCACCTTTTGTTTTAGTACTAAGAGAAATACTAAAGATTATATAGTTGATATATGTACTCCATTAAAATCCATTATTTCTTGAGAAAAAGGACACATATGAATATATTTGAAAGTGATAAGATAAAAGTTTGAATAAAAGCAGGAAATAAGCTATTGCCAGATTCAGTGATCAATAAGTAATTTTATCTCATGAAATGCAACCTAAATAACACAACACAAATAAAAGAAAGTGAATCAACTAGACTGAAGCACAGATATTTTTATATTCACCATAACAGTTACTACCTGAGGGAAGTGATAATGGGATTAAGAAAGCTTTAATGGATCCCCAACTTTTCTATTTTGTTGATAATTTGTACTAATAGCATATTTGAATTAGTCGGAGTATAAACAAAAGACATACTTAAACTGTATCAAGGAAAACCCATAAGAGCAAAATCCACACTTGCGGACCAAAATGGAATAACTACTAATGTTTCTGTGAAAGATCGTACTTCAACTATATAATGGGACGCTATATATCTATAAAATAGCACCATGCATAAATTAAGACTGGTTAACTTCAACTATATATTTATAATAATGAAGAGTAATTACTAGAATTCAAAGTACAGGATATAAAAGCACAATTCTAATATGACAAACTAGAGTGAGACCCAAAATTGTGAGAAGAATATCATTGCCTGTTTTTGTTTATTACGTTTATAAATACAATTATAAGTAAAATTATTTTGGTAGCTATGTTCAATGCAATATTTTTGAATTTTTTATAATCATTGATTTTGTCTTTTTGGTGTATTGCTACCCTATAACTTAACTGCTAGTATTGTAATTTAGAAATATCTTTCTATATGTAATTTTGTGTGTGGAAACTGAGATATATTTCAGTATATTATTTATACTGGAGCCTTTTGATTATACTGTACTGAAGGGTATCTCTTTTAA
Organism: Trichonephila clavata; assembly: GCA_019973975.1. Classification (NCBI taxonomy): domain Eukaryota; kingdom Metazoa; phylum Arthropoda; class Arachnida; order Araneae; family Nephilidae; genus Trichonephila; species Trichonephila clavata. Next base: position 16,400 of record BMAO01028056.1, read on the forward strand.
TACACTGCTGGTCATCGTAAATGCAACACCAAGAAAGACAAGATATAGCACAACAAAATTTATTTTGTAGATAACATGCTGACCAAGTATCAAATGATTAAATTTATAGACTTCTGTGAAGTGTGGTTCCTGCCAGAATCAGTAGCCAGAGTAGCCGCCATTGTTGGAGATCACCGCTGCCACACGCCTCGGGATTGATTCAAAGAGACTTTGGATGCGTTCTTGGGGTACACAAGACCAAGCAGCTTCCACACGATGCCAAAGTTGATCTGGTGTGGCAGCTGGGGTAGTCAATCGTTGAGCAACCATGGATCACATGTTTTCTATCGGCGAAAGATCCGGAGAGCGAGCCGGCCGGGAAAGCAATTCAATCTGGTGTGATTGACGAAGAACCTTTGGACAATGCGTGCCACGTGTGGTCGCGCATTATCCTGTTGAAATATTGCTGTGCCCAAGCCCTGGAGGTAAGGAAGGAGAACAGACTCCAACACCTCGGAGATGTAGCGCTGGCTGTTTAAAGTACTGGCAATGCGTACTAGAGGAGTGTGAGTTTGATATCCAATACCGTCCCAAACTGTAAACCCGGTGCAGCACTAGTGTGGCGGTGCATAACGCAGCTGTTCAGCATCCTCTCTCCACGGTGTCTCCAGACTCGAATCCGACCAACGTGGTGTTGCAGAAAGATGCGTGACTCGTCAGTAAAGACAACTTCATTCCATTCTGCCGCCCACATCCTTCTTTCATCGCCCCATTGGCGGCGGAGACGTCTGTAGTTCTGCGTCAAGGGTAGACCAAGCAATGGACGTCTTGCGGACAGACCACTCTGCTGTAAACGGCGTCGAATGGTACGTGCAGACACAGAATGATGCGTTGCAGACTCAATGTGCTGCGCTATGGTTCGTGATGTGACTGAGCGATCCGTCACTGCCATGCGCACAATTTGCCTGTCCTCACGTGAAGTGGTGCACTGAGGTAGGTGGATGCGATCGACCACGTCGGTCCGTCGTACCCTCCTGCATCCAACGGTCACATATCCGCATTACAGTTGTTTGGTTTCGTCCTACACGACTACCTATTTCCCTGAAAGATAATCCACCATCTCGGTAGGCCACTATCCTTCCCCCGTCGAACTCGGATACTTGATCAAAAGCTGATCGCTGTTTTCTACGAGACATAACGGATCGTTTTTTGAAAAACCACAAGAAAAACACAATTGCCGAACTTGAAATCATCGAAATCTCCAAGCCTTAAATAGCGCTTTGAGGTGGCGCCACAGGCGTGAGTGATGTGTGTCTGCGCTGAAATTCTAATCATTTGCATATCTCACCTCCGCTAATGCATGTTGTAAATTTCATGTTATTTGTCTGCTTCCTTCAGGGTGTTGCATTTTCGGTGGCCAACAGTGTAGAAATGTTACTTTTATAAGTTGTGTTTTTCTATTTTTAATTCGATATCACAATTTAGTTAAATTAGTGTCACTATTAGTCATTTTGAGAGATTTTAATAGAATGGGTAAAACATAAACCTAGAAATAAAATTTATATTTTTATATAAAATCCATTAGATCATCAATGTGCCTCTATACGTGACTGGAAATTAAACCATATTGTCAAGCTCATAGAAATGTAGATAAATGTTTGCTAGATTTTTGTGTACTGTTTCTCTGAGAAGGAGTCATTTTATTTGTTGATAGAATTCCTAAAGTTGATGTAATTTTCTTGTAATACTGATCTAATAGCTGGATTCAGTTTTTCGAAATTAATTAAATTATGTCTATATTTCCCGTGTGTATTTGCTTACGAACTATAATCAAATTTCTTGTATCAATAGAATTAATCAAGTCTGGAAAACCGTAATGGGTGAAAGGATAAAAATTTTATCTTTTATAAATTTAACGAGATATTCTTACTTTTTGCTTAAATAATGGAAAGTAATTTGTTAATAATATCAGCATTAAACTTTTCAAAATTTTACCAGGTTTAACAATGTAAGTATTGAATCCATTAATGACAAAGAACTGGATTTTATTGAATTTTTCTTTTGTTATTTTGGATTAAGAAAAATATGAAAGAGTATGTAATGACCATAATATTTAATGTAATGATGCGAATACTTATTTCTCATTTGTTACATCCGTGTATGATCTTGAAAGGGTTTGCTTAGCCTTTTATTAGAAAAATATTTGCATACTTTTGCATAATTGTCTGGAATTTTATCTGTATAAATCTATTTTCTTGTGATTCATAAGTTTTATGCTTAATACCATTATGTGTCTCTCGTTTCATACTCAGTTTTATAGTTAAGTTTCAGTGAATGCTTAAGAATAAATATTGAATTTAAATTCATTAAAATCTTCAACAGGTTAATCCTAGTTAATGGTAATTTTTGTTTTAAAAGTACCAATATCTCTAGAAATTTGTCTTTTTAATAGCAATTAGATGTCATTAATTTGTAACCGGTACATTTATGTTTGTTATGTTCTTTTATCTTGTTGGCCTTATCCTTAAGGGTATTTATAAATATCCTCTGTAATCCCCTGTTTATCATGTTCCTTTATAAATTCAGCATTATGTTGTGAGAGTTACAATTTTGAATATTTTGCAATTCTCTCTCATCAAAGTCATTGATTTTAATAATAGATTTCATTTTTTTATAGCATTTGAATGTTTTTTTTATAAGAAGATTAGAAAATTTTTTTATTTAAAAAAATATTAGTAAAGCTCATAATAATATAAATTTTGTTCACAAAAAGATATTTGTACAATATTCTGTATTACATCCAACATCTTCATCTTATTTACGTATATAGATTTTATGAATTAAGAAGTTATTAATATCTGATAGTTATATATAAAGCATGGAGTTCTGTGTTATTTTTATATAGTTTGTTCAATAATATCCATTTCCTTTTTTTAATTGAATTGTGTACAATTTGAAATACTCATTTTTGTAATTTTTAATTCTATGTATTCAAATATCTGTATACTTTTTACTACTATTATTTCAATTCACTTATTTGTGTTTTTTTATTTTATTATCTTAAGAAATAGTATAAAGACTTTTTTGTTATCTTTCTGTTCAATGTACAGATAGACATTTCTTCCAAAGAGTATGTGTTCAGTCCAACATTTTTTATAGTGGTTTTTCTATTAAATATATAAAAAATATATCTGCTTAATATCTATCAACCTATAGAAATTAAATTTAAAAGTTTTTTTTTTTCTAGAAATACAGAATTTGGATTCTCTTCAGAACAAATCAGTCACTCGGTTGATATTGATTTTGAGCATTTTTGATTAAAATTTTAGGTAGTGATATAATTACTTTCGGGGCAAATCTTATTGGTTTATTGATTGTACTTTTCTAGTGAAATGATGGTGAATTTTAAAAAGTGAGATATTAACTAAAAATAAAATTTGACAATTTTAAAGTAATTTTATATTAATTAGTTTCAGAAATGTTTTGTAAGTTTGAATATTATAAAAATATTATTAATGTATATTCCTATGATGGTTACATTTTAAATAAAATATGTTCATTAATTTTTCCAAGTCCTTATTTGTAATTTAAACATGTTAACCTCTCCATCATTTCAAAAATCAACCGATAAATAAAAACTTTTTAGCCTCATATCCTTTTCTTCATGTTTTTAAAGAAATGTACGTTTATTCGTAGTGTTAAGAAAAATAAATATAAACTCACATATAATTATGTAAATTTAAATGAAGCAGGTACCATTTCACAAACTGCGCATTAATAAAATCAGGAAATATTTGACACAATCTTTAATTCCCGCTAACATAATTTATTGTTCATGAGTATAACCATTGCTTCCTGATCGTAGTTACCCCAACATTGACGTTATAATTTCTAGGGTAATTAAATAACGAATTACCTGTCTGTAAAGAGTAATAATCGGAATTTTGAAACAATTTGCTATTTATTTCCTAATTGCCCTCCGTATCTTGAATCTTGATATGTACTAATTAAGAATGTTGATTAAATATCTTCTCTCACTTATACTTAGTATTTTGATTGCGATAACTGGTTGATTGTATACAATATGAAAAATTACTGCGCTAACTTTACAGATATGAGAGAGGTAATCATCATCATTTCACATTCACATTATGTACTACTTTCTTACAAGGTTTAAGATAATATTCTCTCACTGGCTTCCTATTAGAAGCAAATAAAATGTTGGAAATATTTTAAAGGTGAATAGTGTTTTATTTTGATGGGAGGAAAAAACAAAACTTTTTGGAAAAAAAGTGTTTTCTTTTTCTCAAAATAAATTTCTACTATCTTTGAATATTTAGCATGGCATACATCTTATCATAACGATAGTTTACTCATTTAATGAGTTTTGTGTATCATGCGCAACATTTGTCTTTAAACTTGGTCGACTTACGGAACCCCTAAAATTATAAAGTTTTTTCAGAGAACCCTATTTAAAAAGCAATAGAAAAAGTATATCTTAAAAAAATATTTAAAGTTGATCAACAAGCTATAGCTACTTTGAGTAAAGACATTTTAAGAATATAATATGTATTTTCTATTTAAAAAAAACTTAATATAATATTAATGTTAGTTACCCATTAATGCCTTTAATTCATGTTCTAGGTGTTATATATCCTTCCATTATACACAATCTACCATTATTTGGACACCCATGCAAATGAGGATATCTGCTGTTCTGTTCCACGTCACGCCTTCTGTATTTAAATATCGTGTAGGAAACAGCATTGTTGTTAGTCACATGCAAGATGCCACGAAATTCAGAGCTGCCTGACTTCGAGAAGGATGTATTTGTCAGATATCATAAAAATGGTTGATTTTTAAGAGACATATCTGGTGAGTTAAACATTGCAAAATCGACAGTGGCTTTTGTGATTAAGAAGGGGGAGGTGAATGGGGATTATTGGAATGTGTTTTGACACGGAAGACCAACGAAACATAGACACAGAAACCAACAAATGCTGTCCAAAGAAATTCGGAAAAACCATTTCAGATCGATAGCTCAAATGCTCCAGTAGTTAAAACAAACAACCGGGATTGTTGTTTACATAAATACCATCCTCAAGGAAGCACATTTCCTTGGTTTCTATAGTCGTTCTGCCACCCATAAGCCTTTGGTTACAACATCAAACTGCACTGCTTGGTTAAGATGGTGCAAGGCACTTTAAAACTGGACCTTAGTTGAGTGGAAACAGGATCTCTGGAGTGATGAATCTCCACAAGTAGGATGACAGTATTTGGGTTTGGAGTATGCTTGTGGAAAGACTTTTCTCAGAATGGGTTGTACCAACAGTAAATTTAAGTCGAATGGAATAATTGTCTGGGAATTTTTCTCGTGGTATGGACTGGAATCCTTGATCCCAATTCATGGTAAACTCAAAGCCGACTCCAACTGTTTTTTTTTCTAGAGAAAAATGCGCTTCCCACGCTGATTCATTTTTAAGGGTTGGTTCGTTGTTGCGCCAGGGAGGAACGCTTATTGTCCTGCATCGAGTTCCACTAGGGATTGATATGATGACAATAGGAGCAGTGCTTCTCAAACTTTCACTATTAGCGATCCAATTTTCAATCATAATTTTTATCACGCCCCTTTTGAACAATAACAATGTATTGAATGCAATAATAATGCACTTAGAGCTAAAGCTACAATAAGAACTTAATTATAAACCGTACAAGTTAACAAGATAAGTATTAAATTTTGTATATGTTACTTTTAAATAATAAATATTTTAAGCAAATTACTTTTAAGTAATGGGAAAATTATTGTTACTTTTTTCTTTTCGCTAATTTTTAAAAAATTAGAACAGATTGCAAAATTATATTTAATTAAAGATATATTTCCTCCATCATCCATTTCTAAAGAAAGAAATATCATTACAAAAATAGTATAAAGTCTATGTTGCTCTCTATCATATCCATCACATTTAGCATTCTCACAAACGTCTGCGTGAGTGGGCAACTTATCGGACGTCTGCGCAAAATATGAAAAATGTTGTGCCTCTTAGATGACCAGTTAGTCTTGGTCGAGTCGATACTTCTATAAATACCGAATCTACCCTGAATGTGCATTTTATAATTTGCGCTTTAGTTGTAACTCACGGTATTAAGTATTTACGGCTGTAGATTAACAAAAACATGTATAAATTTTTTAAGTCGCAAGCGAATATTCAACGATAATAAGACATCAACAAGTGCACAGACGAGCATAGTTTCGAAAATTAAATCAAGTAAGTATTCTGAAGAATATTTTAACTTTCGATTTACTACTACTAAAGTAAATGAAGAATAAAAGCCCTTGTGTGTTATTTGTTCAACAATATATTGGTATAGGACAGTATGAAACCTAAGAAACTTAAGAGACCTGTGTTAACGATGGGGCTTTGGAAAATCACAGGTCTATAAGTGGTTTTCAATGTTTCAAGGAAACATTGTTTCATCAAGTTTCTCAGGAAACGAAAGTGTCATGGAACAGTCTGGCAAACTTTAAAAGATGGTTTGCACATGGGATGAGTATCTGCAAAATTTTTTCCTCGCTTACCCAAAGATGATATGAAAATTTGCTCAGAGATCTCAGAGAGAAAACCGCCAGAATGTTTGCCTTGACTTGAAGAGTGTTAAGAGCAGAACAATCCTAATGTTCTTAGAAGAACTGTGATTGGGGGTGAGTCTTGGTGCTACTGATTTGAATAAAAATAGAAACAAGCTTCGAGCGGGTAGATAACTCTAAATTACCACTCCTCAAAACTTCCAGAACTGTTTTGAGCTGAGTTAAAAGCATTGGGACAAGTGACTTGACGCCTATGGACAGTACATTGAAAGATATTAATGTAGAATTTTATAAAAATGATAATTAAAAATAACAAAAATAAATTATGTTTATTTTTGGGTCATCCCTTTGGATCAAATTCAATTCAAAAATCAATTTTCAAAAATAAAAGCAAATGTGTTTTGGCCGTGTTTTTCACCAACATGTCAAGTATGCTTGAAACAGACCAATGGGAAAATGTCCTCTGATGACAACTAAATGTAAGAAAATCGATTAATATCTCAGCAACAGCGGACGAGAATATTATAATTTCATGCAAAACATTTAAGAAGATCTTCAACGAATAACAGATGCTTGGAAGAAAGACGGATATCTTGAATGCGAAAACGAGTCATATAGAATCTAGAATTACGGGGTAGCTTTATATGATGAATTCAGTAGTTTTATTCTAGATAATTTATAAATAGAAAACTATATTTCAAATAGTTAGAATAAAAGTAATAGTATAAAATATTTCAAGTTCTTTTTCCGTGAGCTACCTGTGATCATGCGCAAATACGCACTTTTCTTTACCGATAGAGCATCGTTCAAGCAGACTACTCAGAAAAAGTTTTCTAAAGGCTATTGTACTAACTTCCTCCATTTCGAAGAAGACGTTTCGATTTTTTACCAGCTTCGGTTTCTGCGATTTTATTTTTACATTTAGTATAGAGCTATGCTCCGAAAACAAAATTAACTTTTCCTTAGTTTTTGGTAGAACGTTTTCCCTAGCAATTAATGTTGTGGTCTGAATGCTTGGCGATTTGTTGTGCAATTAATTTTATTAAAAACAAATATAGATAAATATATTAACAAAATAAATCAGAAATTATTTAAATGAATTTTTTTATTCTTCCTCTTCTTTTTGTACTGTTTAGTTATAAATGAAGGAATTAACAAAATTCTTTTTTTTTATGTTAAAGGTAACAAAACCAATAAGTTTATGTAAAAAACTGTCCTAAAAAGAATAGAGAAGTATACCAATGAATTCAGATTTGATATAAAAAGATCCTAAGGAGTCAGAAAGAAATTCGGGAAAAGGAACTTTATTAAGGATTCAGAGATTTTATGTTAATATTTCTATTTAAATATGCATTTTTATTCCTTATATTAACTTATGTTGTGTTAGTGAAATATAAAACAATAACAGTATATTTCTTTTTGTTTTGTAAAGTTTCCAATCACCCATAGATGTAACTAAAGTATGCATTTTTTAAAAATTAAATTATGGCTTTATTAAAATTTTTCTTATGTAATTTAGTTAAAATATCTATAAAGCTTTAATTAAAATTCTGTGGCGCAACACTTCCAAGTATTTCAGAAAAATGCTTCAATTACATTTCTAACACATTCAGTGAATTATATATTAATGAAAAACATTTTCTTTCTTAGGTTTTCAATAAATTAAATGAAATATGAAATCCATATATCTTTTGCAAATATGGGAGTTGAAAATACAATTAATAACAAAAATATTATTATTTGAGATTTCATATTCAAAGATTTAGTTCATAAATTCACAGAATTTTTGCATAGTTAAATTTTTTTATTTTTCAGTTAGCATGACACACACACTCACAAACACACACATATATATTTACATAAATAAAATTATAGCAGATATTGTAATTCAAAAATATAGATGTTATAAGGCAAACATTTGATTTATATACATATATATAGCTCTTATATACAAAAATAATCTGTATAAAAGTGTGGTTTAACCAGTTTTATGGGTAACCAATTTCCCCCTCTTTCTGTTTAAATACTGAGCGAAATCCAATTTAAAATAATAGACAGGATTTCTAAATTCATTACAAGAAAAATGTAACTTACTTAAAATGGATTTAAGAATCCATAGCTTGCATTGAATCTGTGTACAAACAACAAGTTATTGCCAGATTCTGAACCCAAACACATTTAAAGCATAACATTATTGGCCAAATTGTAGCATATAGAAAAAGTATAAAATTATTTGTACGAAAATAATTATAGAATACATGTATGAAGTTAAGTACTACAATTATAGGAGTAACTCCAGGAATATTTTCGTATTTGTCTATAAATATTAATAAGATTAAAAATAAAATTCATAGGAATATATAATTTTACAGACTACTGTTACATCCTCTGTAAATTAAATATGTAGGTAATTTTTAGTACATTTAACTTGATAATATTAATATTTACTGTCAATGATAATCAAAGATATTGAACTATCTCCAAATAAGAGCTTAATCAATACAATTAAGAGTCTTCTTATACAAATAACTATTAATAAAATTAATTTGGTGTTTTTGAACTAAACAGTATTTAATAAAAGTTTTATAATTTTGTATTTTTTCTGAATTTTTTGAAACTAAAAATTTATTAAGTTTTATGTAATTAATAATAATATTTCTGAACATTGATATATATTACTTTCTTAATAAGGCACTTTAATATAATGAAATTAAATATTTCTGTTTTCATAAATTTTTGCATTAATTATTTTATCTTTTAATTGTATTTTAATATCTAGAACATTTGCTACAAAGCTTTTATAATTTGTACGTATTAGATTAAGGTAATAAGATAAATTTAGTGTTTGGTTTGAAGTTTCTCCTATGTTTACGAGATATATGATAATATCATGTATATAATGAAAAATTTAATATGAAGAATTGTACATGTATAATATATATGTATCTTTTGTAAATATGAGGGACATTCTCCAGAATACCTTTGCCCATATTTTGGAACGTTCATCTTGCCATTTCATCTTTCCTTATTCTTTTCAAGATAGAATTCAAGTTTAGCATCGTCTACTGGTAAATGTTTTGGTAAATTGTATGGAATGTACGCTTAGATGTTGAAAATATTCCAGAATTCTGTAATTTTTACTTTTGGATACTTTGTTTGGTTGGGTGGTTGGTTTGAATATATGGCAACAACTATGAATTATGCCAAACGCACTTGAAAATTGTGAAATGATAGCATTCTCATTTTGATTTATTTTTACAATCTATTAGAAGAAATATGTATGCATTTTAACTGACATTTAGGCTGTTAACAAGAAAAGAAAAGAGAAACTTAAAAAAAAATAACTCAAACATATTTAAAGCCTGGTATTTCATTTACAGTAATTAAGGCTTAAAAATATTACATTTAGTGAAGAAAGATCGAATATAAAACATTAAGACTAAAAGGGAACATTTTTTATGCTTCTTTCTTCCTGTTTTTGATAATTGAGAGGTCACATATTTTACTTAAATACACTCATGTCCATAAATTAAGGATAATTCAGAATCACACAGAAATTGAACTCTAAAATAAAAATTTCACCTGTTGAACTATCACACACATCTTGAAGAAGAATATGTAAAATACAGGAAACCACCAGATGGCGTTGATAGTACGTCACAATGACGAGAGTGTAAGAGAGGGGTATATAAGGAATGGTGGCAAAGAAGTAAAATAGTTCACAAGCGCTTTAAAGGCCTTTCAGTGCAATAACCACATAGTTATGGCACAAAGGAAGCATTTGGATAATCTTTTACGTGGTAGAATTATCGGACGACTGGAATGTGGAAGTACCCAGCAGGAAGTATCCGATGAACTTCGAATCGCCCAGAGTGTCATCTCCAGGCTTTGGCAACGATTCCAAGATGATAGCAATGTGAGTAGATGTTACAGTACAGGTCTCCCCCGAGTTACAACGCCGAATGAGGACCGGTATTTGGCAGTTATCGCCAAAAGAAACAGACGGAGCACAGCATCAGACCTATCTCGTCAGCTCTCTTCAGCTACCGGTACGACAGTTTCAAGGCAGACCGTGTACAGACGCTTTGGGCACATTGGTCTATATGTTCGTAGGCCTGTCAGATGTATTCCCCTTGCCGCAACTCACTGTCGCCTGCGATTAATCTGGAGTAGAGAGCATGCATTGTGGACACCGCAACAGTGGTCTTGTGTGATGTTTTCCGATGAGTCCAGGTTTAGTTTGCAGTCTGATTCTCGCCGGACTTTCATATGGAGAGCGCCAGTTACCCGTTACCACCAAGAGAACACCATTAAACGACACCGTTACGGTGGTGCAGGATGGCTCGTTTGGGGAGGAATTATTCTTGGTTCCAGAACTGACCTGCATGTTCAGAGTGTAACGATGACAGGCCACATCTTTCGGGATGTCATTCTGGAACAACACGTACGTTTGTTTCGGGGCGCCATGGGTGCTGAATTTCTGTTTATGGATGACAACGCCCGTCTTCACCGTGCAAATATTGTAGACGAATGTCTTTAATCGGAGGATATCACCCGTATGGATTGGCCAGCATAGTCACCGAACTTGAATCCAATAGAGCATGTGTGGGATGTGCTTGGCCGACGAATTGCAGCCCGTCAACCCCCTCCCACCTGTCTACCGGAACTTCGGAGGGCATTGCTTGATGAGTGGTGTAATATTCCCCAAGATCAGATTGATAATTTGATACTCAGCGTGCGTAGGCGTTGTAAGGCCTGTAGTGCATCGTCAAACATATAGCATCTTTTTTGCTCTTTACCTTTTGTTTAATAAATAGACTTTACAAATAAGTCAAATTTGTTTTGCTTCTGTCTCTTTCTTTGCCTGAACTTCATTATCCTTAATTTATGGACATGTGAGTGTACATTAAATAATACATAATTTTTCTTCCAACAATGACTCTTACTTTTTCATCATGCATTATCTAATTTTCTTTTTTTTTTAAAAATTTCTCTTCTATTTTAAACTTTATATCATATTTTAATACATTCACGTTTATATAAATGGTATTTTGAATCTATTCACTCTTTAAGGTAACATATTTGACTATACGTTCGAGAGTCATTGAGATCCTTATTGATTCCTTATCACAGGTAAATTTAATATATATATATATATATATATATATTTAAAGTTTAAAAAATAAATGCTGACATAAAATTATGTTCAAATTTTTTGTTTCAAAAACTTCATAAGGAAAGACTTTTCAGAGAGTAAAAGTAAGAAGGACCTGGAAAAGAGAAACCTAGTAACAAATGCTTTCCAAATGCCACCCGATTTGCTTGGGAGTCGGAAGTTGAATAAAATATTCTTCTACAATTTATTTTAAAGCATCGAAGGCATTCTTTGTCCCACCGAAGGAATAAATCATCCGGCTCCGATGGATGGACTTTTAAAGCGCTTTCGGAGGAGAAACAAAAACAGAAGAAACGATCTCATTTAAATTTGAAAGCAGCCGAAACAAAAGGGTCGCGCACAAAGTAATTTTTTCCCCTCTTATTTTATTTCTCTCTGCCAAACAGAAGAGGAAGAGAATTATTTGAATCAGCAGAGTGTGAAGAAAATACGAACTCAGGTTCGATGGAAAGTTTGAATCACTGTCGAGGCAGGTAAGTCTCGATAAACTGTGACGGAAGTTGAATTCCCTTGGATTGCTTTGAGTATGAACCATTTTACCTGTCCGAATGTATTTGAATTTTTTTTTCATTTTTTCTCATTTCGAAAGTATAGATTTAAATGTGTAATTTCTGTCTGCAGTTTTTATCTTGAGAGTGTCGCCTAGAAGCTAAGACGACCTTCTTAACCTTTTCTGAGTGAATGAGAGTTATATTGATGTCATGACCCAGAGGTCATTTGAATTCGAATGCACAGAAGCAACATACAGTTTAATAAAATCAACACCTTTATTTGACTTTAAAATTGCTATCAAAATTGTTTAAACGAAAAGAATACGTGTGGTCTATATTATTACTAACCTAAATAATAATAAAAGCCCATTGGCTGAATGGTAATGCATCGCGCTTCCACACTACAGATCTGAGGTTCAAATCGCGGGCTGAGCAAGGTCAACTCAGCCTTTTATGTTTTCAGTGAGTCGATAAATAAGTTCCAAGCTTGCTTGGGAAATTAACACTAGGGGTTTTCGCGTCAGATTGACTTCTTGATCGGAACATAGGCTCATGCACCTCAGGGCACAAAGTCACGTATACTGATGTGGGCTCAGTAGCACTTGACCCTCATGAGCTGTTGCGCCACTGAGTTAAGTTAAATTATAATAATAAATTTTAAAGTACTTAGAGCTTTTATTATTAATTCTGCAGAACTGATGATCTTCCTGCGTAGAGATCTCGGATCTCCATACAGAAACTTTGATGACTTTAATCATTATAACTCTGACTTCAGTATCAGCTTGACGACCATAGACACCCTCTCTTTCTCTTCGCTCGATATTAAATAGCAACTTGCATTTGTAGGGATCACAGTTAATCCACTGAAGATGAATTTATAATCATACAACAGTTACAAAGGATGTCCTTGGAGGATTAGTGAAAAGAGTGGATAGAACCCGTTACAAGGTCACATTAAAAGCAATACGGAGGCTATTGGTGACTGACATAGTAAATTTGACCCTCAGTCAAGTGATGAAAATGACACTGAGTTATCACCCTACCATCTCTGAAATTCCACAACACGTGAACGGGACCTCGACAAGGTATAACGTGCATTAGACTCCTCTACACACTGAGTTTTCAGTGGCCCCAGGACTCAAACCCGTGACATGCGGACCAAGAGTTCGTAACCATAATCCGTTACGAACAAATACAAATACTTTATAGAGTAATTTATATGAAGCACAAAACCAAATATTAATACCGATTTGATTTAAATAGGTCCAAAATAATTATTTGTCAATGAGAATATGGTATGTGTAATCGTATCTTATTTTTAGGACTGCAATTTTTGTACGTTGATAATTGTTGAAATAAGATTTCTCCATGTGATGTAAGGGACAACACAGTTATACATACTCCACTTCAGACTGATAAATTGTGCATGCACGTCTCATTTCAGGGCTGTAAGAGAGCTTTTGGAAATGAATATTGGAATTTTGAAAGAACGAGTGACTGATTATCCACGTTAATGGCGTAAGCATCAATTCTGGTTAAAAATTCAAAATTACGAGAAATTATGCATAGGAAATATAGGAAAATTTTTTACAATATAATTATATTATGCTAAAAATATAACTATGTCCCAGAAAAACAAGATTTTAAAATATGAGATACAAACAGCTTGTAATATTAAACCGCAGTCAAATTAAGAGTGTGATACCAGAGCTGGCGATCCACTTTCGCACAACTTTCACATTAATTTCTAAAGCCGTCGATTTTTTTGGCCAAAATTTTCCAAAAAAGGGGACATTCTCTCATTGCATATAACTAAGCATAATACTTAATATAATGCGAAAATGGAAGAAAATTTCATTTTAATTTTATAATTGTGGAATATAAAAAAAAAACTTAAATGTTTGCTTTTCATAAATACAATCTGCATGCTATGAAGTATGATTTTTTATGTCTTAAAAAATTTCTCTCTTACTTACAAAAAAATCTCATGTTCGTACCTCATTTTCAAACGGGTGAGGATTTTGCGTTAGTGCATGTGTATATGTCATACACAATTGGAAGTATTGTGTAATACTAAGTGTTATATTGCAATAGGGACAGAGACAACATCAGTGATTTTTTTGGATTACTTTTCTTTTTCATGTTCATTACATTTATCCTGTTCTTTATGGAATATTTTCAAGAAAATAAAATTCCTCCCTTCAATGAAAAATTCCCGCCTTCCCCACGAACAAAATCCCGGATGATAAATATTTCACTACCATGGACAAACTGTATCACTTAAGAACATTAGCACTAATAATCTCACTAAATAATTAAAAGTATGTGCAAATGAATGATAGGAAAAAGAAAATACCAGTGCCTGTATAGCGTACGGGCAAACCAGTCGAAGTGTTAAGATAGTGGACAGACTGAGCTACAACAGATTTAACTCGTCTACAGGACGAGCCTTTTGTGTCAACAATATTTGAATCCACGACTCGACACTAGTAATGCAGGCTATGAACTCGCAATTATAGTCACTCGATGGAAACGAGGTCGTGGTGTTGGTATATGGGTGTCAAGGTGACAAACACAAACAAAATTAAGGGGTACATTGTTCTCGGAAAGAGCACGTTATGAATGTACAAGATGTGGCACAAAAAATCGAGACTAAATGTGTAGCTTGAAAAAAGAGTGAAGTTGACAACTGATGTCATCCCACGCCCCTCCTCTTTCCATGTGACCAGTTTTGCCTTCACCAATCATGCGAGTTGGGAGTACTGCTTCATTGAGTGAACATGTGCAGCTGCATTCTGCCGGATAAATGACGAAACAACATTAAGTTTCTTGTGAAACTAAAAGAAATCAGCCACGAAAACATTTCAAATACTAACCGTGTCTTTTAGAGATGAAATTTTTTCTCGTGCGCATGTGTTTCAATGGGATAAACGGTTTTCAGGGGGAAGGGACAGTGGGGAAGATGATAAACATGCTGGGCTCCCAGGGTAAGCGATTACAGACCAAAACATTGCCGATATTCGTGATATGAGTGGGTTCCCATTCACATCAGTGGTCGAATGTTAATAAACACTACTTCATTGTAGTACTAAAAAGACGTTGTGAGAAAATTAGAAAAAAAATTATCACAATTTGGGAGTGATGGCTGGCTATTGCAGCAAAACAAAACATTCGCTCATACGGTCTTATTTGTTAAGTAGTTCCTGACCAGCGAAAACATTAATGTGATGGCACATTCTTCTTATTCACATGTTTTGGTCTCATGTGACTTTTTAAAATTTTCTACAGTTAAATCTTTTTTAAAGGTAACAAGGTAACCCATTTTACCTCATTTGAAGAGGTTCAGGCAAAAACGGAGAATCTCCTGAAGGGCCTGTCGAAAACCTCGTTCCAGAACTGCTGCCAGTTATGTGGCAGCACCGAATTCAGAAGTGTGTGAATGCTGAAGGAAACCACTTTGAAGGTGATAATGTCACGGAGAAATGATTCTATAAATACAAGGATTTATTGGACCAGTCTCGTCTTTTTGTATCACGCCTAGAGAGATATTTTTTTTAAAAAAAATTTAATTGCATGGATAAGAAATCAGTTTTGTGAATTTTAACGGCTGAACGCAGCATCAAAAATATTCTATGTATTTTTACACTTGAGCTAAATCAGAAATTATAGCTAAAGAGAAGTAGTCAACGATATTTGTTGCACGTAATCAACATTTTAACTTCTTTTCTTTCAAATTAAAGTCTGGAAAAGTTCCAAAATTTCAATTATAGTTTTAATATTTAATATTTATTTTAATTTCTAGCTAGATTTTATTAAAAACTATGTATAAGCTCGAATCACCAAATTAAATAAAGAGGTTTTTGCTTCGTAAAAGTTATGTAAAATTAGATCGAGTCTTCAATAACAAAGCATAGTATTTAAATACATATGGTTTTGAAAGATGCAGATAAATAGAGTAAGTCTGGTTTTTAAACGAGGAGAGATGGATTGTTTTTTGCTAAACTGTCTAAGAGAAAACGAAAGTCAGTCATTCGTTAACATATAATCTCACTCGTACGTCACTTAAGCCTATTTGGGTCTGCTTCTACTCAGAGCCAAAAAATGTTTAGCGACGAAATTCATTTCTCATCCTCAGTTCACGAAATTTAACCGCTGGGAAAACATAGAAGTCATCTATCATTTTCTAAATTGCTTTTTCACAGAACAATGAGAAAGTAAGCGAAGTGATATTTTTATGTGCTGAAAAAACTCACTTTTTGTTCAAGCTCTTTAAAAGTCATTAAAATTCCTGTAGAGACGATAACGGAATATTTGAATCATGCTTCCGACAAAATCATGAAATGGATGCGGTATACTACTTGAAGAGATTCTAAACATCTCTACGTCATTTATTTAAATATTTTCGGACTTTTATAATAGAGCTTCAATAGCCTTCAAAATACGGGGAACGCGTAAAGAAACAGGGTTACATTATACTTTACTCTAACAATTTCGTTACATATGTCATGACCACTTTGCGCACATGAAATAATACAATGAAAATAGTTTACAATTTTATACAAATATGTATCCCAAGATTGAAGGATTGATTACATAATATAAATATCTTAGGTTTCATATAAAAATAATTAATTTTGCGCTTTAAATCTAAATTAAGATAGCTAAAATATAGCAACAACCTCAATTTGAAGTATCAAGTATCTGTATTTACATTACCCCTGAGAGGGCTCACCTTCTTTAGGTGAGTATGGGTGTCACAATCCCGAGGTGCCCTAGTGATCTTTTCCTTTTCCCACGGGGTTTACTGTCTTTGGTAAACACGGGCTTCACGAACCCGGGGTACCCTAGTGATCCTTCTCTATTTTCGACCCTCCTTCTTGTCATTCAATTCATTCTTTCTTTCTCTTCCCGTCTAGACCCCAGATATTAAAACAAATGTTTGGCGCAGTATCGCCGAAATCGGCTCTTGCGCCAATAAACCCCAAAATCACTCACTCACTGTATTTACATTAGAAATAGTCTGTTTCACTTCTGTTTAAAACGTAAAACACAAAAAAATCACACATTCGCCATGATGCTTGAACATTGACATCGACGCAGTATGAATGCACCAATTCAAAAACATTACGAGTAATATGGATATTTGCTTAAAGGTTTCCAAATTACCTTAGTGCCCATATTTGCCAAGTTTACCCTATATTTATCTTGTTATAAATTTAAAACACATAGATTAGCATAAAGTGAATTACAGGTCTTTTCTAAAATTTATCTCGAATCTCTATTAAATCTCGACCATTCAATTGAATATATTATTTACTTAATTAATTTGCATGTCCGGCTCTAAGAAAAGAAATTTGTATGCCTCTTTCAACTAAATTGAGGCCATCTATTAGATTCTCAACCGTCATTTGACCTTCTGATTGAACTGGGCTTAAGTTTATCAAAATCCTGTACATGCTCATGCATTTCTATGAGCTCATTAATTGTCAGCTCCTGATTGTAGGATTCCAGCAGTTCTTGAATGTCGTCACTATCGACTTCTAAATTTATTTGCCTGGCAAGATTGAATTATCCAATCCCATTAATTATTTTATTATTTTCAACTAAACAGAAAGCGGGGACTGAGTAAAATCAAGTTGCGTAGCGCTCAAATAAAAGACGAATCGACGAGATTTTAAAGTAGCGTGACTCCGGGTTCACGTAAGTCGATGTATAACTGTTTCTGTATTTTTATCAATATACCCGCCGTAATTTATCATAAGTAAGCATATCCTTGTAGAGAGTAAAATTAACCCGGCATCACTTGCGTGAAAAAAACGACCTAAAGTTCTCGCGCAGGGGTGTGTCATACCCAAGGGTGTTTACATTGTGTATTTACTGTAAAATTTGTATACAAAGGTTAAAAAGAATGAAAAGTAGGAACTACAACATGTTTACCATATTTTCCACACGTAAATTCAGTTTTCCTGTTCTTTTTATAAGGCATTCATTACATTGTTTACACATTCCTTTAATTTCATCGTGAGTGAGTGCGATGTTTTCACTGGATCTTAATTTTTTTTTATTTGTATCTTTTTCAAACTGAACATATAGGAGTAAACTTCTCTATTCTTTAAATTTAACTTTTGTTCCAGCAATAGTATTTTCTTCAAAAGTTCATCTGAAAGTGGACAAGATGTGTACCAGTTACCTTCTTTAAAATTACGTTATTCGCAAAGGTTTTTTTGTTTCTACATATGAAACATTTAATTTCAACAGTGTCTCTCTATTCTAAATCTGGATCGATTTCAATGTATGAATCATACTTGCTGTTATACTCTTCATTTAATTTTTTCTCATCATAACCGCGAGGAAAATTTCTTCATCCGAAAATACTGTTTACTATATTTATTAAATATTGTATCTATTAAATTACTTAAATATCACATTTCTACATCATAAATACAATAATACACCATAGCATAAGGAAGATTTAAAACGTGCTCATGCATTCAGAATTGTAACGGTAATTCACGCGCAGGATATGACATACCCTAAGAGGCGATATCCAAAAATATATATTTAGAATTCCCCTTCAAACTAGGCCCCTCAAAGGATTTGACCTTAAAGTCAGCTACACGAGAAACTATCCATTTTCCAAAAAAAGGTTTAGAAGGAATGTTGAAAAAAGTTAGACGGGGTGGGTATGACACACCCTGCGCGAGTAGAGAGTGCCGGGTTAAAAGATAATAAAAAAATAAACTAATTTCAGAATGAGACACTGGTTTTTCAGAAAAGAGACTTATTTCAGATTTGGATTTTGATTTCCACATAAATATATCTGATCAATTATCCAATAAGCATTTTTTTGTATTCACGTGTACTTTTGTTAGTAATTGTAGTGATGCAATGATGCTACATACTTGTCTATAGAAAAATGTATTTCTTAATTGAGAAATAATATCGAGTGATTTAAAGCACTTCACACTAACTTTTTCGCTTATAGTCATGAAGCAGGATGCAGTGCCACTTACAAGAAACAACTCTCATGGTCCCATATGTTGATCTCGATAGAGTAGATTCAAAAAATTTGTGGACTTCCATTAATTTAAGAATGTAAATAAGTATCTAAGTTCTAGTAATTTTTTTGTAAGTAGTTATTGTAAGGATTAGGACATGAAGTCTATATAAAAATCACTTATTATATTTTATATAACTCCATTCTCTCTCAACCCTTCCTACTTTTTATATTTAACTAACTTCAGTGCAAAGGAACAAGATGCATATAAATATTAAAACTAAAGAAGTTCGTCCCAACATTCAACTTGGGACGGATTTATACGCGTCCTTTCACTAATCTTCTTGGGAATTCTTTTGGTCCAGTAATTTTAATCAATATTCTCCTAAAAGAAGAAAACATGATATGCAAATTAAGTTTAATATATATATTCCTTCTTCGCGTGTTTGAGAGTTAGTGAATTATGAGTAGATGAGAAGTGAAGTGAATAATGAATATTTAGCAAACTGGCAGTGCAGTGTATACGTGAACAAAAAAAAATAAGGAAGCCAGAAGTTTAGATAACAAGAAAGTGATAAGATTAGATAACCAGAAGTGTCAAAGTAAACTTGAATTAAATAGAAAATTGCAAGAGTGCAAGTACTGTGACCTTAAATTAAGTTGATGCTTAGTGAGTTAAACTAATAGTGCGGTCATTAAATACCTAAGCTCTGTGTAAAGTAATATTAAATAAAGAGCCGCAGAATTGAACATATTCTCCCCAAACGCGAATCTCAACTCTCTCTCTATATATATTACTGATTTGAATTATCTTATTTATAGTGTGATCTGTGTTTGAGTTGTTTATAGTGATAAATAAATAATTGGAATTCATCATGTCGTATGATCCTTTAGTTCCTTCCTCACCTTTAGCTGGGTCACAGGGTAGAAGGGATGTAAACGCGTTTCAAACCTAATTAAAATATTAAGTACATTGGATGCCATGTCGTCATGTCATAGTCCCTCCAGATGATATTCTAATTCGATCGAATAGCCATCCCGAAATGCGGTGGTCGTAACTGTCCTGCCGACTTACGCAATCAATCCACAACTAGTAACTTCGCCGCAAAAGTGGGGCGCAAAATATCATCAGCCACATCCTTTAAAAATCTGCTATCTCTCTCTACACAACTTATTTGTCGGTAGAGTTATCGTTCAAAGAGCTTGCTATGTCAGTGTACCTTTTATTAATGATTTTAAAAGGCGAGTAATGTAAGCTCTAATGTTGTTAAATAAATGTTTACACTGCTATAATTTAAAAGTTGCTGAGTAAATATTTTGTGTATTCATAAAATGTATATTATAATGCATGTATGTTTTATGTATTCATATCCTTTCTCTTCTTTTGAATAGAATAAGAATGGATGACAAAATGATAGAGATAGAGAATCATTTTAGAGAATCATTTTAACCATATATTGCATATTTTAATTAGATATTGAGCTCTGAAAATTAAACGCTGATGTCTTTGGATAGTTTACGTTGCACTTTAAGCAAAGCTCATTTTGTATGAGAGCACTGATTACCAAAACGTACTATATTTCACAAGAAATTTTATATTTATTCTTAGATTAGCAATTAACTTAATTATTCGCTGAGTGAGTGAATATTAACGTCCCACTGTTCAGCTACACGAGGACTTTTGGGGACGATCCGCGTAATTTTGAACCATGGTCAAGTGACATGGACGACACCTGAACTGGCACCCCCTCTCCTAACGACCACACCAACGGGAGGACGTTTGAGTTCTCGACAGATTTAACGTGTGCATCGCACCCTTACACGGCGGGTTTTTAGTGGTACTGGGATCGAACTCATGACACGTTAGCCACGATCCGATGCCTAGACCACTTGGCTACCACGGCCACAATTATTCACTGAAGAATTGTGACAAGTGTTCTTTAAAGAATTATAACTTGTCAGTAGTTATAAAATGTTCCCTTTAAAAAAGCAGAAAATATAATGGATAGATGAATTTGCTAGAGAATAACAAAATATTTCTATGAAGAAGGATTTCTCTCTAATTCTTTGAAAAGATTTATAAAGTAATTTCATCTATTTCTTAATATAAGATATTTTAAGAAGGGAATTGTTGACTTAGTAAATAGATTGATTATAATTAGTAATATGGCACTAAATTAAAATGAAACCAATGGCCAAATCGGTGAATACAATTAAAGCTAAATAAATTTAAAAACTAAAAACGTGTAATGCTGATCTCAATAATTCTTCCACAAGTAATCTATCGAGAATATGTAATGCTAATTGCTGGTCGTTAATAATACATATCAAGAACTTTTGATTATTGGTATAAACAATAAATTCTTCCATTCTTAATTTTGGGATTAAATTAAAATTTTCTCATTTGCATAATGCACCATCTACTGAGTAACAGCTGTAATTTATCTAAACTCAACTTGTCTTGCTGAAATCTGTATTGAAGTAATAATTATGCCCCTGGGTTCGTCTTTTATATATTTTAAATTATTTTTTATTGACTCTACCTTATTTTGTAGTTTTTTTGTAAAGATTCATAACAACTGATTTAGCTTACTATATCAAAAGAGAAATTTTGTTTTAATACAGTAGATCAGTGTTCCCCAACCTTTTTACCACCGGGGACCGGTTAACGTTTGCTACTCTTACTGCGGCCCGGAGAGGGAGGGTCTGTTGAATGTTTATATTTTAGATTATTTTCATGTAGTAATTTTAATTTATATATTTAAGCATAACTTCAGAATAAAATAACACAAAAAAGTGAATATAAAGTGCTTTCCATGGAAAGTTGCACAATTCCAAGAGAAATACACCACAGTAAATAAAATGGAAATAATTTGATGTCTCTTTTGTGGCCCGGTACCATTTGTTCCACGTCCCGGTACCGGTTCACGGACCGGGGGATGAGGATCACTACAGTAGAGTACCGAAAACCCATCACTCGGTAACCCGGAAGTCTGGATAACACGACCACATCCTTGCAGGCTGAAATACCTGCACAGTAAGGTCCCATGAAGTATTCGTTCCGACAGCAGTTTTTAAAATTTAAAACCTGCCAAGAGAAAGGCTAGTCTGATTTTGAACAAGGTGGCTTCGCATCTATACATTGAAGTGTTAAAAATTGGAGACATACAAGCAACATTTTTACTACTCAGTGTCACAGATATTGGACCAAAAAGCTTTGACTAGTCTTAAGAGGAGATATTCGCGCAGGTATTATCCAGAACTTAAAGAAGGGTGATATGTTGGCTAGGTTGAGAGGACGCCAGGAACGATTTAGTCATTAACCTCACAGTATTCCTGACAAAAACTCGTTTATCTACAGGGAATGAGTTCGTTGAACAAGTGAATGCAGAAAACGTATACTTACTCGATCTCCTGAAAAGAGTTCCTGGATGTACAGAAGCCGATAAAAAAGATCTTGATACCCAGAACGATACCAAGCAACATATTATGTCCGATGCAGAAATTATTGTGTGTGATATGTCAGAGTTATTGTAAGAATACGGGGAAATGATAAAAACGTTAACGTTAAGGATACCACACAAAATCCTTAAATAACACATAATGAGAGACTAAAGGTTGTCGAAACCGTCCATCAATATTTTGAACAAGGTGTGTCGGTAATGGACTTAACTGTTCCTTTGTCGTCTTCTTGAGGAATCAGCAAAATGCAGAGTGCTTCATGGAAGACAACATGACTTAATACATTTCTTTGAAGAAAAGTAACCAGTTTGTATTAATAAATTAACATTCTAATTAACATTCATTATAGACTGCTTTAAGCTTTCATAAAATATTGTTCTGAGGTGTGTTTGATCTGGTAAATTACTCTATATTATGTATTCATTAACTTTTTTATTTTCATGAAGTAAACTCTCCATGTTTTCATAAAATACATACTTTTCCTTCGTTTAAGGGTATTTGGGCACTTTATTTTCTGTTGGATTCTCAAGCAAACAATACATACAGGTGCAGTACAATATTTTCTGCGAAAATACTCGTACTTATTCTTTCTTCATCCCATTCTCCATAACATGACATTTTTACAAAATTGGCCATTTTTCGGTCCCCAATAGACCGAGTTTTCGGGACTCTACTGTGGTATCTAAAACAATATTTCAGATCAGTGAAATTATTTGTATATCAGAAGTGTACACGAAACTCCTAAAATATGTCAAACAAAATTTCTCACTAAATTAAGGTATTTCTTTGCCATAAAAATCATTTCTAAC
This sequence comes from Trichonephila clavata, assembly GCA_019973975.1. Taxonomy (NCBI): domain Eukaryota; kingdom Metazoa; phylum Arthropoda; class Arachnida; order Araneae; family Nephilidae; genus Trichonephila; species Trichonephila clavata. Next base: position 39,900 of record BMAO01028056.1, read on the forward strand.
CCATCAAGAACGATTAACGTTTATGAAAATGTATTTACAGAATTCTGACATGTTATCAGATACACCAAAACGACGTTTTTTTTTCCAAAACAGGACAATTCTCCCTGTGAATTAGATGTGCAGTTAATAAGGGATCACTTAGGAACGATTGATTTGAAGCTTTAAGAATTAAAAGCCAGTTTGTAATACATTGCATTAAGTGCATGGAATAAGGAAAAAAAGAATTCCAGCTTAGTTTAAGAAGAGTTATTAATTTAATAATTATAAAAATTGCAGTAGTATGATAAAAATATAACATAAATATTTCTTAAGTTCAGAGCTGAAAACTGTAAGGTAATAATTACTAATAAGTCTAAGAAATGTAAGTTTATATTTGTGAAACAAAATTTGAAATTAATAGATACAGTGCTTTTTTCAGAAATAGTTCATTTTTATAACTTTAACGAAGCAAGTGTGTTGCTTTAGATTTTCTTCTATGAAAAAGCTAGCATATTTGTATCCAGAGCAAATGTTGAAAAATAATTCTTATAAAGCATTGAAAATTATCATTTTGTTATTGTTATCTTAAATCCGAAGAGTTTTAGAGAATCATAAAATATCATTTTAGAAAGAAATGATGCATTTTTTTTTAAATTGAAAAAAGTGATTATATTTTGGAAACTCCACAATCAATTTCATCTTTCCAAGGAAGAAACGCGAAAGAAAAATATCAATCGATGCATTTTTTAATCATCGTATCAACTGACAGCGTATTATTTCTATTTTAATAAAAATAGTGTTTATCTCTTTGAGAAACTAAGTTTTAATCTTTTTTTGGAAAATTGCGTGACTAGTTTTCCTGAAAAAAAAAATGAATAAAAGAAGAAGGAATTTATTTCCAAATTCAAACACATTCTTTTCAATTTCTATTTATAGTATTTCATTTAAATTGCATGCACATAATACAGGACAAAAATAAACAAATATTTAAATCATTTATAAGTTCTTGAAAGGACAGTGGATCCATTTGTTGATAGAATATCATCAAAACTTTAATATAGAATTAAGCTGAAAGTGCCTAAGCTAAGATATTTTTAGTTAAAAACAGACCCAAATACATCAGTTCTAATTTTGCAGCAGATTCCCTATTTTTATTGTTTTCCAATAATCAAAATCATTTGCATAATAATATTTACATTATTCAATTCTTACTATTACCTCACTCTCTCTATCTGTACAAATAAAGGAAACTGAAGTGTCGTTTTGTAATTTGAAATTAACAGCTTTTTAATAAATGTATTTAAAAGTATATACGGTACTTATATCCAAGAATCAATTTTTGAAATATTTGTCTGTCTGTCGGTCTGTCTGTTTGTTTCGGCGAACCTCTGAAACGACTGGACCGATTTTAAAAATTCTTTCACAAATGGAAAACTACATTATCAGCAAGTAACACAGGGTATATTTTATCTTCGTATTTCTACGGAAATGGGAAATACGCGGGTGAATCCGGGAGGGAGGGGCTTACTCCCCACCAAATTGGCACAAGATTATGCAGAAATTCTAATAAAATTTCTCACATTTGTTTCAAATAACTAAAACATAGTGTAACTTAACATCTTTACAGAAAGAAATTTTTTAAAAATGGGTTTTTCATTAAAGACAAACGTCTATTACATTACATTTATTAAATGCCAAACTCAAACTTTGAGAAATATTCCCAAGTTGGCTTAAAATTCTCTATTCCAATAATCCCAGAAAATTTTATGCAAATTTTCTCCCACTTTTTACAGAAAGAAACAATATAAAGTTTACACAAATTGTGTGATAATGAAAGCTCTGTGGTAATATTAAATGACAGTTTCATAAAAAGATTTGATTTATCGAATATTTAAAACTTAGAATTTTTTTTAACCTAATTCCAATATAAGGCTATATTTAGCACAAATTTCTCACTCATACTGAACCTAGATATTTTATATGGAGGTATTAGTATGAAGATATATATATATATATATATATATATATATATATATACTAGATAATTAGAGTATGGAGGAAGCAATACAATGTCAATCACCGATTAAAATTAGGGAACTTAACACAATACTTATATCATCTTGTGGTCTTTCCAATCCTCAAACCCTTTAGAACAAATACAAAGAGTAGATGGCGGAAGATATTTTGCTACGACTGCATCAAGTACCAGCGGATATGCCTTTCAATGAAGATGTCTACAATGAAACGCTAATAATAATTGAAAATAAGGTTTCCGCAATGGTTACGAAGAAAGTACATGATTTTGGAATCATTAGTTCGTTTCCATTCAAAGGAAATGTTTTCGATATTGAAATTAATCGAGTATTAGACTACGATTTTATAGCATTGCAACATAAATGAAGGATTAATTCTGTTATTTAACTCCAGAACAGAGTCATGTTTTCCACCAAGTGTGACGTAAAAAAGAATCTGGCAGTGGGGCACTCATTTTTTTCACGACGCCCCTGAAAGAACCAGAAAAACGTGTTTGCTAAAGTTATTATTAATGTCCATCAGAAAAAACCAGAAGATAGCAGTTGATATGGCTTCTTCCGGCACAGCCGTGACACTACTGACCAGCTGCACATTCCGTTTTAAAATTACCGTTGAATATTGCACATGAAGATTCACCCATTTCCAATTTCAGTAAAAATAGGTCTCGAGGCAGGATACTTCGACAATGTAAGCTTTTATTGTGGGATAAAAGTACGATGTCTCACAAGAAAGCTATAGAAGCGTTATATCGGACTCTTCAGGATATATGGGACGATTGGTAGTTATATATACATATAGTATCATAAAATGAAAAAAAAATACATCTATACTAATATATAAAAGAAGGAGTTTGTGTGTGTGTGTGTGTGTGTTTCACCTATTCCGACCAAATTAAGCAACCCAGGAGTATGAAACTTGGCATGTAGAAGCTATAGGTCGTTATGCTATTAACCTCGAAGAGTTTTTTTCGAAATTTGCCTTAGATTTTTTTAAAATTCAATTTTTATGCGATTTTTCAGCTAAATGGAGATATAACGTCATCAGCCATGTCAAGTCTTAACTTTGCGAAAATTAATATTTTGAGCAGTTTTGGAGGGGATTTTAGCACATTTTATTGTAAATATATTTATTCATGGTTGTATTTATTCGTTTTTTAACTCTTTGGGGAGGAATTACATTTGTTTTTGGAAAAATCGTTGTCAAAAAATGTTTTTTTTTTAAATTTCATTTTTCCGATTGGCAACACTAATTTGATAACAGTAGATTTTTGTATTTGATTCACAACGTATTATATCTTTTTCGCTACTTTAAAAAAAGAATGTTTTTTTACAACTTTTTCAGACTAAATGGTCATTCCATACGGGGGGCAATATGTACCGTTTAAGTGTACTGATAATTCAGGCGATTTCATTTAGTTCTAAGCTTAACTTTAGCGCCGAAAACCTGTGTCATGATACGAACTTCAGATAGATTGTAACCGCCAACGTTAGTGGGTGATACTTAAGTTTATCCACCGTATTAAATTTGTGAAACTGTGCATAATGTTTGTTTATAATTATTTCTTATAAACTTTTGTGGTTTGTAATAATGCATGTTTGCGTAATGGAACAACTACCCATCTTGCAAGGCCTAAAGCTACTATTTTTATTGTTGTGAACCACTTTTAAAGATATTTACTTTCCATAAAGTGTTCTATTTCATTTTATGCTCTTGGTTAATCTTAGTTGTACTATCAGCATAAAAAAGGTTTGATTCCACTCTACAAACCTTTTTGCTGTATCTAAAAATTTTTTGCTTCTCCATGTTGTTATTCTTAGAATTTTATGTTATTCTTAGAGGCAATAATGAAAAAACATTTGTTCATATTTTGGAACAAAATAGTTGCAAGGACCTTGGGTTTACACGTTTGCTTTTCTTTATTCTTGCTAACCTGAATGTTGGTGGTATTATCAATCACGGTTGTGCTTGGGCTACAATTCATTTCATGTTCATATCATGGCAACAGAAGGAAGTCGGCCCTAAAGTAAGAAAAGCTATTAACTAAATCATCATCTGAATATTAGAACACTTTAGCGGTACATCTTGCCTATTTCCACCCTAATAGCATTACAATTCAGTCTGAAAAAGGTTGCCTTCTTCGTAATTCCATGTAGTAAAATAGTACAAAAATGTAGCCTATAACAAAAAGAAAAAGGCACTCACTTCAAACTAATTGGGATTGTCACTATCCTGATTTTCATCACAGCCAAATTGGGACATGTAAATCACTCCTGGATATCAAAACAATAATTTTTTTTTGTTGAAAAAGAAAGAATTATAAGATTTGGGTGGGAAATAGCACGATTTGCGTGGTCCAAATTTTGACTACGGTGATGTTAATACACAAGAATACAGATTTTTATTTACGTATAAGATTTTCTGACATGTTACTTTTTTTCTGTGGTGTTTATGCTTTTATTTAAGGTTGGTTTTTATTAAGGTTCTTTGCTTATTTATTTAAGGTTGCTTTTCGGGTTGAATTGATGTTTACTAGGTTACTTCATATATATTTACGTTTATTTTATTCATGTTTAAATTTTTTACATTTTAGGTTTTCTGGCAAAATTAAGGCTTTATTTTCTTTTGTTTTCTATAACCTTTTAATTTAAATTATGCTATATTTTCTATTTTAGTGTCTCACATATGCAAGTTGGCAATTGTTGCAATAATACGTCAGTACCTTTTCTTTTTATAGCTACATTCTGGTACTATTTTGCTACATTGATCAAGATCTTCATTGAAACTATTGATGTGATTGAATGCATAACAAAGTAATTTTCTTTTGCACTTCAAAATTCTGAGTTAATGCAATTTTTTGTTGTGTTGCATTATGGCTTAATTTTCCTTCTGACAATCGGTTCTTCATATAGGATTTTGAAGATTTTATACATATGCATTGCATATATTTGTTACATATGTATACATTTCTATGGCATTTTTTTTTTGTGGTTGAAAAAAAGATTATCGCTTTTTTCCCTTTATCAGCAAATACCATGTTTTCATCATTACAGGAAAACACTTCAGATGCTGATTAATGTTGATCAGATTTTTTGTCACATGGCATATCATGGCTTAATTTTGTTTCTGACAATCTTCAAATGTATAAATTTATTTATACCATTTGTGATCCAAAAGTGTTTGTGGAAAAAAGATGCAGCTTGATACGATTTTCTCATATTTCTCTTTGGATTTCTTTAAAATTCAATGTTGATGCGATTTTACTTCTCATGACATCAAGGTTTAATTTTGCTTCTGATATGTTCCTTATTTAGTTTTATGAAGATCATATAATTTATACATATGCTGTCCATATATGATATGTTTCAATGATCACTAATTATTTATCATTGTATTTTCTCATTCGTTTGTTCTTTATGACTGAATAACAAATATTTTTAAAATTGCAAAAAAGTATTGTTTAAAAATTAATTTTTTATCATCAAGGTTTAGTATTTCTCTCATTAGGTTCATAATTGTTTTTTTATGTAGCACTTTTTAATCTGTTTTAGATGTTTTTTTTTATTTTGGTTCTTGATAATTTAATTTTTTCTCTATTGTATTACATCTAAATTTTATATTAAATCTAATATAGATGTTGGATAGTATTACATTCATTCCTCGTGTAATTTAATGCGACAGTGAATTTAACTTAATAGTTTATTATAATATAGGCCTATTTTAGATATTTTTTAAAATTTTAGTTTGTACTAATTTAATTTTTTTCCAATTGAAGGCTTCCTAATATTTTATTTATGATAGTATTTTAGTAAAGTAGTTTATCATCATTAATTTTTTCTTCTGATTTATATATTTCATGTTATTATCATCATAGCAGAAATATACTACTATTATCACTTTTCCATTATAATTTGTATTTATACTTTCATTCCTATTTACCTTTTTAGCATGTTAATTTTCTCTTTTACATTACATACTTCATATGAAATCATTCTTAACTGTTAAGCAAAATTTCAATATGAACACTCATAAAAAAAAATAACTTCTAACTTTTAGATACACTGCCCTGTAATGGCTCAAAATTCTCTTTAAAATATATCATGTTTGCAAAAAAAAGCTGGATTTTTTTTAAAATTTAGCCATTGCGAAGAACGGGTACGACACATGTGAAATCAGTATTACCAACTTAACGAGTTATTTTGAACATTGGTATTGGTGCAATAAAATCTAAGAACCTACATTTTCTTCCATTGAAAAAGGTTACTACTTTTCCTGATACTTACGTATTAGAGTCACTGCAGCCAAAGTGGTACTTTTTTCACCAAAATTTGATTTTTTTTCCTTATATGACACATAAGAATCTGTTATTTTGATATTGTGGTGCAAATTTTGCTGCGGTGACGCCAATACATAAGTACCATTTTCCTTTATTGGCAGATTGCATGTTTTTCCATTATAACAAAAAAGTAGAAAAATGTAACGTTAGAAAATGACACTCAATGTAAACTGAAATTAACAGATTGTCAATATTGTGATTTGAAGTTAGAATTTCTATTTACGTATAATATTTTTTGTCATGCTTTTTTTTTTGTTCTGAGCTGCTTATGATAGTTTCATCAAAATCAAATCTTAATTTATCTATTTAAAGTACCTTTTTGATTTCAATTAATATTATAATTTCAATATACTATATGTAAGGTTACTTTTATATTTTTTTATTTCTTTTTCAATTTTAAATATTTAAAATTTTCAGTTATGTGCTTTTTTGTTGTTGTTCAGAACTGTTTATGGCAATTTTATTAAAGTTAGGGCTTACTTTTTCTGTTTTAATAACCTTTTAATTTAAGTTAAAATATTATAATTCCTATTTCAGTTCTGAACTAATATTCTATATTAGATGTTTTACTGAGATGTTACATAGTATTATATGAGGTATGGGTGCAATGCTAATTTAATTTTTTTTCAGTTGAATGCTTTCTAATATTTCTTATTTATGATAGCATTTAGTGAATCAGTTTATGATCATTCATTTTTTCTTTCGGCTCATCTATTGCAGGTTATTTCACCCATAGTTCCCATAGCAGAAACTCACTACTGCTATCACTTTTCTGTAATAATTTTTATTTATATTTGCATTCATTCATATCTATTTACTCTTTAGCATGCTAATTTTCTCTCTTACATTGAAATATTTGTTTTTGTTAAATTATTATTTACTTTGAAGTCAAATTGCAATTTGTTTAAAATTATTTCTAATGTAAACATTCATTTGAATTTTTTTTTAATTCTTGGTTTTCTACTTCATACAGGGTTTTACCCTCCCTAAAAAAATATTATAATTACTATGATAGAAGAATTTTTGTTTTTAAAACTTAACCCGTGCGAAGAACGGGCATTTCAGCTAGTAGTATAATAAAATGACAATACTAAATTATACCACTAACAAAGCTAGAAGATACAAACCAGATTTCAAGAAACATAACTATAAAAAATAGTGGAAAAGTATGTTGTGTTAGAATTAAATAAGCGTATAGATAGCAGGAAACGGAGTTAGAACTTTAAAATGTAAGAAACCAAAAGAGTCAATGGACTAAAATGGAGATCTACTATGCTTTCTAAAGCTGTTGCTGAATTAGAACCAGCAAAATTAGGGTTAAGTATACTTTACGGATCCAATCTTCCTAGTACAGCAGAAATTTTCGACATAATTGCAAAACAGAGCCATATTGAAAAGTTAGGCCTAAAACTAACCACATGTAATTTGCAACAGACAGAAAAAAATTTAATTAAAATAAAATATGAAAGAAAACGATTCTTATACAGAGATGAAAATAAAAAATAATTTTGAAACGGAAAAACAAAGCAAAAACTTACACGAAAAAATGCAAACCACTAGAGAAAAAAATGACCAGTACATTGTCAAGCAACAACGCCAAATGACGTGTTAAAATTGGTTAAATCAGGAACAAAAATTAGTGGCGCTACCTAGATAGTTTTATTGTAATTAAACTAAGCAAACAAAAACATATTGAGATTAATAAAAAATAGAAGGAGCAAAAAACAAAGAAAAATATGTAAACATTAAAATGGAAGAATTATAGAGATAACTTTGAGTAATGATATAAAAATTGACCGTGGAATATGAAAATCTA
>BMAO01028057.1:0-17412 GCA_019973975.1 Trichonephila clavata
TATGCCATATCTAGACAATCACGTTTTGGAGTATAGAAATGTGTACCATAGTCCCAACATGAACCATCACGCATCATCATTCATTCATTATCATTTACCGTGTTTTTCTCGTAAATTATGGATCGTACAGGTATAGATAGCTCTTTGAGCATTTTTTTATTTATTCCAAATGACATATCTGGCTGTGTAGAGTTTGGGTCATCTTTATGGGTCACCATGTATTCATGCTAAGGTCATTTCTTAGTTTTGTAAGGATGTATGTTGTAGCATCGTGACCGGATAGCGTTAACAGTCACACAGCTAATTATTAAAAAAAAATCCCTTTATTTCTGGGTTAAATAATTATTATCGAGAAAACAATATTAAATATTATCATATTAAATAATTCAGTTGTTCACTGGGAAGAAAAAAATAAAGTCACGTGCAAAAAGTCTCGTCAAGACCGCTAAGCCATTGTGTCGCTTTTATTCTCCACTTTCATTCGTTAGTCGGTCAGCTCCAAAATCCAATTTATCAGACTATCATCCTGAGGGTGCTCGCCCGGCAATCTCCTTCTCTATCGAGACCAGGAAGACGAGAGAAGAGAGTTCTTCAGTCCTGAGGGCACTTGCCTCCCCCCCCCCCGATTTTTTAGTCCATAAGATCAGAAAAGGGGAGAGCGAGAGTCTCTTTTTTTTCAATCTCTTTATTCAGAATCGACTCTTTTAAACTCCAAGGGTGAGTCACCTACATGCCCCTCGCCACCTCTCTTTGGTGGGCCCCATATTTTGCACGCGGCTCCCGCGACTTCGTTTACATTCCACTGGTGCGGACCGAACAATGCCCTGGCTCCTGATCTCTCCCGCGACAAAGGCGTGTGTCCAACATCTGGAAGTCATAATTCATCCCAGCATACTTTTCACCTAGGGCTGCTTCTGTGACACTCCTTGGTGCCAGAACTTTCTATAAAGATTGGCTCCGTCAAGGGGGTAACACAAAAGGACTGCGCTTCGTCTATTAAGTGTTCAGGCAAACAGATATCCGTAAGTCAGGAAGGAAGTAAAAGAGTAATGACAACAAATCTATTCTCCCAAACAATTCGAAAGTGTTTTGCCTCCGGCGTAAAGGGTGAACCACCGATGCCTTTTATAGAGACACAATGTCCCAGGCAGTCAGCTGAAAAAAGTCTCGAACAGTCTTTTCAACATGTGGGCGTGCATTATCCTGCTGAAAGATAGCTCAAGGGAGTCCTTGAAGGAAGGGAATGACTTCGGGCTGTAGCACTTCACGGACGTACCTGTTGCTATTGAGATTACCCTCATTTCGTAGCAAAATGGATCGTTCATGGTACGAAATCGTACCCCAAACCATAACTCTGGCTCTTAGGCCATTATGTCGTTCGATAACGCACTCCGGAAGGAAGCGTTCACCGACATAGAGTCTAACACGAATGTGGCGATCATGGTCCCACAAATTGAAGCGTGATTCATTTGAAAAGCCAATTTGGTGCCAATCAGCTTGCCAGGCTATTTGCTCATGAGCCTATTGCAGATGCAGCCGTCGATGGTTTTCCGTGAGAGGATCTTGTATAAAGGTACCCTTGCACGCAATCCACGGTGCAGCAGACGTCAACGAATTGACGAAGCCGACGTTATTACACCTGTAGCAATTGACCAACTTGCTGCCAACTGCCTGGAGGAAGCTGTATGATCATTCACCGCCATGTGGAGCAGGTTCGATCGTCGCGGGCTGACGTCACCTTCCGTCGTCCACTGCCAGTTTTTCGAGTTTTCGGTGCTCGTCGGTCCACTGCTTCCAAACGCGTATCACTGTGGAACTGTTCCACTGCTCACGAGCTCCTATTGCGCGATAGGAAAATCCTCCTTCTCAAAGGCCGATAATCCTCCCCCTTTTCAAACTCCGTAGTTGTAGGAATTTCTCCTTATTTCGTCGTTGTTGCATACTTAGGTCTCACTAAAGGTTCGCCACTAACAAATAATCATTAACCGTTTTCAACGTTCCGCTACAACCCTCTATTTATACGCCTTCAGCATCAGTTCAGAGGGCACTGCGCACGCCACATATGCGCGGTGGCTCTGAAACCTTACTATTTTACTTAACATCCTATAACTGATATTTGCTGCAAAGTTCATTTAATTCTGAAGATTCCTTCATAGTGTAGCATTTTTACAAACAACAGGGTATATATAAATGATGGGAAAATGAATGGCTCATACCAGCCAAAATATATTTTACGATACAATTTAAGTTAAAATTCTAACGTGTTTTGTTTTAAAGTGAAAAAAAAAAACATATTGTAACCCAATGAAACGTAAGCATGAATTCTGAAGAAACAGTTATTGTGTCATCAAAACAGAAACGTAAATAACAGAATCATTCAAAATTGTGTTCATATTCTGAAATGTATGAATAACAAATGAAAGTATTACATGTCAAAAACCATGAAAAGCAGTCAAACTTTCGTTTCTAGATAAATAGCACTTAAAAAAAATTAGTCAGCAAAATATGGAACCTGATAAACAATTCCAAATTCAAGTTATAAAAAACAAAAAAATGTTTCTACAGTTAGGCATTGTAGATACATACATGAATAGAATGAGATTGCATAACTTTTAGGTGCTTTCTTGTATTTATATACTTAAGTTTTTTCTTTAACTATATATAATTGTCTTGGTCTCGTCATTTCACATTCAAAGTTCAATTTTTATAGTTTAATTTGTGGATTAATTGCGTTTGCTATAATTCTAAATCTTTAATTTCGTTGGTATCTATAGACGATTACATCCATATGTTTTTATTTAGTTCCAATGATTCAGTCCATCTTTTAGGCATTTTGATTTATTTTCTTAGACCACACAGAAGACAAGTACACCAACACAAAGAACATTACATAACTAATTCTACAAGCTAAAAAAACTTAGATGACTTGTACAGTGCCGTCTATTAATTTTATTTTAATTTATAACAGCAATAATAATGTAAATTTACAATTAAAAATTAAGAAGGGAAGTAAACTTCTCTCTGTACTAAGGCCTTTTAAACTGCAATTACCCTTATTTTCTTATAAAATTCGGACTGTTATCTGAGAAATTGAAAATTTTGAAGAATTTAAGGTACTTACCTATTATCGCAAACAGTCGCCAACTTTATTAATAATTCGCCAAAAGTTGGCAACTTCGATTCCCAATGTGTCATACGCGCTGAATTAGCAACCAGGTGGTTCGTTTCATACAATGTCGCTAACAGGTTGCGATAATACCAAATTTAAGGTTCACATGTATGAAGTTTCATTAAAAGAAACAATATCGTTTTTGAAACTCATAGTAGAACATTATACAGAGGTTACGTATTTGTTCATTTGAATTCTTCCGGCTGCTTACTTTGCCCTACACCAGTCTTCTTCAAACTTTATCAACTTACGAAGCCCTTGAAAATATAAATCGGTTCCGGAGAGAAGCACCATCAAAAAAAAAATAATAAATAAATAAAATAAGCTCCTAAAAGTATATAATTTTAATAAATTTGAAGTAGATCTCAAACATGTTATAGATACTTTAAGTAAAGATTGTGATTACTTAAATAAAATACTGTATGTCGTATTAAACATTTTAACATAATATATTAATGTAATTTCCTCATTAATTTGTGCTCCGTATCATCATCTAACATTGCAATGTATTTAATAACTGGATACGCGTGTTCGATTTTTTTTTTTTTTTTACATAAACTATTAAAGTCTAAATCTATTGAAGCTACCTGCAATCGCATTCCACATTAATTTGCTATTATATTTTGTTTTTGTTGCCACAAACGTTGAGAAGTAGCTTTAACATAAATATATTTCTCAGAAGGATATTAAAAATGTTTATACCTGTGTAAAAAAACTTACACACGTATATGTTCTGTAAATTTTCAACCTAAAATTTAGCTATTCCTGTTTAAATTTAGACACGTCGAATCTGTTGGCATGTCGATAAATTAATTTTTCTATTTCATAGGTTTTCATCGTGGGAGATAACACCCCCTGTGGGCATTTGAGACTTTCAGGAAGGGCAGTAAAAGACCCAGAAAAAATTAGGGGGTCTTGAGATGGCACGGAGGGATTTGGGAAAGTTAACCAAATACACAGTCTAAAAAAGACTAAAAAAACACGCTGATTATGTACTAACAAAAGTAAACTTTAATACTGTTTACTTATGTTTATTGTATGTATTTAAATCATTTCTATAACAGATGTATGAAAATTCCTATATTTCGGTATTTCGGGAAGTGGATGAAAAACTTAAAGCTTACATTACATTCAGACTACATTAAATTGAATGATATAGTGCATTTTAATTTCTGTAGTGCACGTGTTATCTTGGTCGGTGAGCAATAGGAAAAATGTTTGTTTCCTCCACTGCATTTCATTACGTATATTATCCAAGAAACATAATTAAATATGTTAACCAGGAATTAAAGTGTGATTATTTAAAGACCGAAACGATCAATTATATTTATTTTGAAAGCACAATAGTTTATTACGAATTACTTCTTATCATCAAAACTCCTGCATGTCATAACAATAAGCTAAAACTTTTATTCCACTCTTTTAAATGAAGAAATTCAATAGCGCGTTTCAATTTCAACAATATCCTATCTATATGTCTAAAATATATAATATTACACATTTAAATTTTGGGGCAATAGCTATTTCAGATTCGCAAGTAAAAAAAAAAAAAAAATGAGGCTTTAGAAAAAAATTAAATTAAAAACTTTATTCTATTAGTAATAGGATATTTTTTTAAAAACTTAATTCTTGTTTTTACCATGTATTAAGTGCACTCTTATTTCTCTAGAGTAGAAGGAGGCGGTATCGAGAAGTAATATTCACTAGAAAAGGGGGCGGTATCGAAATATTTACTAGAAAAGGGATGCCATTTCAAAACAGGTTGGGAACCTATGTTCTACTTCATTGGCAAGCCTTCTAATTTGCTTTTTGGTGCTTAAAGAACGTGCCTTTTACGAAATTTAAGATTTATTTTATCCATAAAAAAATTTTTATGAGAATTCGATTTTTCATAAAAATTAAAAATTTGGATGCTTTGATTAAGCAAATAGTGATCACTTGGAAAATCCTGTCAAATTTCTAGGGTACCCAGGCTGAAGACCTAAGCCAAGATCGTAAATCTCAGCCAATACACCTCGTTATTTTAGCATCATGGTCAGATGACCAGGTCGAGACATGAGCTGGTACCCTACTTACCACATTCACGCCTTGTCTGAGAGGAGTTAAAACCTTAACGCATTATTTTTCGTAATCAAAAAAGTCTATAGGAAAAATTAAAAATATTCCAATACCTTTAAAGAATAAAATATTCCCACAAATTGAATTATCCTACGAAAATGTACCACTTAAAATAACTTATTCCAAACGTTGGGAATATAGATTAATATGTAATATACAATGATTCGACTTTTCTGTTCAACTAACGAATACAGAAAATCATTTCAGAAATAAAATCAAAAGCAGGATTACACATGTTTTAACAATTGCAAAATAATGTATTACAATGCTACTTTAAGCTCTTTTATTAAAAAAAAAACTAAGTAAAATACTGCCACATTTAACTAGTATAAATTCCTCAGCAACTATTTTTTTTGGAAAAGTTAACAAGGGTTTCAAAAAGTTTAAAAAAAGATGCAAACATTTTCTTAACATATTAAAATACTAAAAAATGATTGAACTAATAAAGCAGTTAAAATGTTACAAAAAAAGAGAGTTTAGAAGTTAATAAATTTGCATTGTTGTTAAAAAGTTATTTAAAAATATGCATCCAATTGTTTTTTACTTCGTGTGTGTGTTTTGGTTATATGTAATTTCAGTTTAAAAATATTTTTTATAAGATATGAATTTTATTTCCATAGGGTATTCATTTATTTAAATAAAAATTGATTCCTCAGTTTGTTCATTTTAATTTTTATATGCAATTTCTTATTTTTAGATTCAGTTTATTATACTCATCACCTATATGGGGACTGACATTTTAACTGGTTGCGACTATAAAACTGCATTAGAGTACACCTTGTTTACATTCCTTATTAGTCTTCTTGTGTTGTTTCTCAATTTCTACATCAATTCATTCTCGGATAAGAAAACGGGGAAGAAATCCTGAAGAAACTGCTTTTAAGATTTTCAAATGTTTATCAAGATTTTTGGCTAAGTATTTCTGAAGCATTATAAACTGTATATCGCAGAAAGTTGCACAAATTGATGCAAGTCCGAATCAAACCTATTCAAATAAAGTTTATTTATATCAACTTTAGAACATCTTTATCTTTTTTTTTAAGAATATCTTAAATTCATATGCAATTTTTGTTTACTTTTATACATTTTTATTTGCTCTTTAATTAAAAAAAAAAATCAAAATATTTTCTTCTGTAACCAAAATACCTGCATCAGGACATTTATACTCAGCATTTGATTAAAGGTTGGAGTCTCTTTAAAAATGCAAATTTCTTCTAAATTTCACAATCTATAAGAAAACAAACAAATAATGAATGAATAAATAGTGGTTTTTATAAAAAAAGTTGAAAAATTATAGATGTTAACAGGGATTGGGTCTAGGGCGTCCACTTTGAAGGGGCCTCAACTCGATCTCAATAAGATTACGATTCGAATCATTTTAATCGTAAAAGGTTATTCATGGGAATATTCTTTAACAATTGGAAATTTCGAACTAAATGGCAATTGACAACATGACTGCATATTCCATGTCTGTCCTTCGTATCTAGGCCTAGACCTCGCCATACACCATCATTACTATTAAGTCGAAAGGCGGCAACAGACTAAATCTGCGTATACCTAGTGTAGAGGTATTTAAATAAGCCAGTAACAGCTTCTCTCCGGACAGGAGTGATCACTTTTGTCTAGTAATATGTTACGTGCTTACGAATCCATAGGTCGCGGGTTCTAATCTCCAACACCTAGCTTTGCGAGATTGTAGTATGTACATTTGTAACAGGTTACATGTTCGAGTATTTCTCAACGTATGCTGTAATTGTCTAGTTTAAACGGTAGCAGGTAAAGTCTACTTTTGTTGAGAGGCCCAGGGCCACAAGATGTCACTGGACGTTAATATACAATTTAAATTATACTGAAAACTAACCATTCATTGGAGCCTTTTGCTGGAGCAGAATTCTTTACTTGGGAAATCAGATTAATTTTTCTCCCATTTTGCAAGGAAGTAGTCTGTTTATTTTAGTTTTGTTGCTTTACTTCATGGACGGACCAGTATGCTCGTTTCTTTTACTTTTTATTTAACCACATAGCATATAAAGCTATATTCACAAGCGCAGCAAATTTTAATTATTTTACGATTGTGAGCTTCGAAATGTTAGAGCTCTATTATTGTTCACGTCAGCATGTTAGAGAAAAATCTCTAGCTTCTTCCACAGAAATAAGGTTAATAAATTTGCCCTAGACCCCAATCCCTGTTAACATCTATAATTTTTCAACTTTTTAAAAACCACTATTTATTCATTCATTATTTGCGTTTTCTTATAGATTGTGAAATTTAGAAGAAATTTGCATTTTTAAAGAGACTCCAACCTTTAATTCATTCATCTGCCGGCACAGCGCGGCAAAGAATATTATGTTGGTGCGCATGCGCCAACAAGGTGTATTAAATATCTCGGCCAGTCAAGACTATTTGTCATGCGTTAAAGAAATAAGAAACTTCTAAAAATGTTTTATATGCATAATTATCAAGGATATTTTTTATTTGTATATTTTGTAGACTGGGAAAAATATATGTACTTTATACCTTTGCTTTTTATAATTTTTAAAATGTACTAGAGAAGATATTAGTTTTAGAATGTTAGACCTCCAATAGGTGAAGAGGTTCATGGAAGGTAAGCTTAGTAAAAAATCTCCCCAGGCACTTAAATTCAAACGTGATAATTTGAGTGTGGCTGCAAATAAAATAGTGTATTCAAGACTATTTATAAATTAATCATAACGGCTTGCATGGTAAAAATTTGGTGAAGCATATTGTAACGGCAATTAATTACTGATTTCCCTCCATGAACACGAAAATAAAATTTTAAAAACTGATAAATGTAAAGTAATTTTAACATCACATAGTTTCAGAAATTGAATTTATTAACAAAAACATGCAACAAAAAACAGAATACAATACTTGAAGGATCAAAAAACAAATGCAAGAACAGCCTATACAAATATTCACACAAAATATTGATTTTATTATAGTAAATAAAACAGTTTGTTCGAGAAATAAATAGTAATTCAAAACAACAAAAACAGAAAGTGAATTTTTACAGGTAGAGTTAAAACTCAAAAAATATATTTAAAATATTAAAAAATTGTCAATAGAATCTTTAAAAATTTAAAACTATATATGTAGAGGTTTAAATATCAAATACAAAATAGTATAGTTTTTTTTTTAAGTTACATAAATTACAAAATGGGCTCTTATTTATGGGCAATGTACAATTGCAATAATTTTTTCCATTTCCCCCTAATATAATAAGGGGAAAGTTTCCGTAACACAGAAATAATATCAACATGAAAGAAAGTACTTTTTAAAAAAACATTTTTAAATATTTATTACCAGAAAATAGAAATACATAATAGATACATTAAAACTTAACTTAAGAAATAGAAATGAACAAGAATCTTAATAACAAAACCTAATTTAGAAGTAAATAAAATATGCTTTTGAAATCAAATTTATAACTATTTTGTAACAAATGAAAAAACTTTAAATTTTTTTTGTATCGAATTTTCTTTAAAAAGTTCACGAATGAAATGCAAGATTTTTTTTGAAATTACTCTTTTCTTATTTACAGAAACATGGTTCGTAAATGTCTCCAATGAGTAAAATTGGTTATTAAAAACATAATTCCGATATATGAATTTAAATAACCAAGAAAAATCTAAAAATGTATGTATTAATTTTAAACAATGTGTAAAACTTGGATAGTACTAAAAATTAAATGTTCAATTATTAATGCAGGTAAGAATTTTTGTTGCTTATTTATATTTGACCCTAATGAACAAATTTCTAAAATATTAAAAAACTTAAAATTGTAATTTTACTTTTAAAACAATCAAAAATTGCATTGATATTTTAGAAATTCTACAGTTCACGTACGTTTAATAGGAAAGATACTACAGTTTTAAAGAAAACCATACAATAAACAAGACGTTTGCATTTTATCAAAGAAATTTGATTTAAACAAATTAGAAAATGAGGTAATGTATATTATTAATACTACTCCTGGGTTAGAAAATATTCAGAATAAAACTTAATACATCAAAAAATATGTAACGTATTAAAAATATTTCTGAGCATTTAAAATGTATCTGATTCAGTAAGGTGAAAATATTCACTTAATAAACGTTTAAAATATAACTTTTAGAATTAAAACACTTAACATTTACCTCACATTCTAACAATTTAAAACAATTTTACAAGCAAGTTAAGAATTTGAGATTGTTGTAGTAAATTTAATAGATAAACCAACATTAATAAACTTCTGATAATCTTTTGGCACAAAATATGCGGTGAAGAACAACATTTAAAAGTTTAAACTTTAAACAAATGCAATTCTATGCCTTACCAAGTTCACCGAGAGCAACGTGCATTCACAAAACAATATTTTAAAGAGATAAACTTCAAAAGCTTCTCTCACTTATATTAAGTTTCCACTGCTGAGTGATATTTTAAAATTTCTTTAGCTAAATAAGATTTTTCTTATAGAAAAATAGTTATTTTGAAAACTTCATCTAAAACACTTGGGTAAATGCATTACCAAAAAAGAAAAACTTTAAATATATGTACATATTTAATATATTCATTTTACAAGGGCACAATATCCTGCACACTTTCGGTGTAGGCTAGTTTTTCAAAGTCTCAAAATTCAAGTTCAGGTGACCATTATTTACAATACTGTGTCCAGATATTGCAATTTTTGGACCTAGATACACAAAAAGGATCATTTGAATGTCTGATCAAAGAGTCGTTTGAATAACACAGTTTATGACGAAAACTTTCTTTCATACTTTTCGTTGAAAGCTTTCAAATGCACCCGGCTAGTCCAAACTAATCTTTCCTTCTAATGATCCTTTTTCTCAGATTTGATGTGTCCATTTTGTTGGGGTACATTACCATTTTTTTCATGATTCGCTTGCTCCTTATTGTTTAAATCTTTCTGCTTCTTAATAGCTCTGTTTCTCAAGTAAGTGTTTTGGAAATAATCATAGAACATAAGCAAGAAAAGGCCAGCTAAGAAGGTATTTAAGTAAATGATGAATTTCGAAACTTTGCAGTTGCCCACCATCAACGTCAGCACGTAGAAAAAGACCATGACGAATTGGATCTACAAAAAAAATAGAAATTATATCCATTAATACAATTAAACATAAAAAGAATTCGATACATATTGACTCATTACTAGCGAGTATTCAAAAGAATTAGAAATTTTATAACTAATATATAAATATAAACAGTGCATGTGGTATCAGTATATATATTATATAACAATAGAAAAAAGCATTGGGCTGTCGTATTTTTTTTAGCTACGAGAGTGTTACTTGACATTTTATTACAACATTGATATCGGATCTAAGCGGAAATAAGTAAATGTGTGGCATTTAGTCAATAAAATAATACTCGACCATTATGCGAATCTTTTTCTTGTATTGAGTGTATTTGCTGCCTTTGTGTGTATGCATTACAGATATTAATTTGATCAAAGTCATGGATCGAATAGTTTACTTTCAAAAATGTCAGAAGAGCTTAGTCAAAAATAACGTTTAAAAATAAATTTTAACAGAAAAAGGATTAACGAGAGCTATTGGCGATAGACCTCGTAATTTTGTGAGACTACTCCTGAGCGGGCACCTCGCCCCTGCCCTCTCCTAACTACCACACTAACGGGAGGACATTGAGCCTCAACAGATTTCATGCGTATTGTCCCCTCTACACGGCGGATAGAAAAAGACATTGAACATTTAACAGATTTTGCAATCTCAAGGGCCAAATTGAGATTTTAAAATCTGTTAAATGTTCAAAATGTGCATTTTAATGTACTGGCAGCAGTCCTTAAATTTCTGGTTCACATTTAAAACGTTAAAAACAAAAAGAAACTATACATTCAGAAGAGATCAAATGTCGAGAGATCGCAAACAAACATTATCTCAGCTATCCTCTGATTTGTCGATTAAGGCAAGTAATTCGCCTTGAACCGTTAAAAGATCACAATGAAAGTTCAAGTTATTCAAAGTTTTTCTTACTTAAAAAGATTCTAAAGCTGCATTTTATCAATACAACAATATTATAAAATGGTTGGGTTTTTTGTTTCATGACTATATTTTTATACCAATATTAATCTTAAGCAAAATAGAATTCAAAATAGTTACGTTAATATTGAAAATGTACTCTACAAAACAAATTTTAATATGCCGCGATTATAAATTTATCAAATATCTAAAATTATATATATGCAAAAAAATTTTACCATTTGGAAAGTAGTCAAATATTTCTTCCACCACAAGTATTTCTGTACACTGGGTCCAAGCGCTGCTAATCCATAGTACGAATACATGACTGTGTGAACAATGGTATTGATAAGAGGGAAGAAATAATTGTAATTTCCTAAAAGAAACAAAACATTTTTCATTTGTACCAAGTATTCGAAACTTGACCTATTAAAAATTTTAATAGCATTAAACTTTGATGTAAAATATCTAGCAAAACCACACGTAGAATTAAAAAAATCAAGATACAATTGTAGCAATTTCTAATTAAACACGACAGATTTTACTAGTCGATTCAAAGTTTATAGCTTTATTGAAAACAAAGGGAAAATGATTAACTGAATTAGCTATTTCATTGAATGGTTGATCATTTCCCCCAAAATATTTTTGCACAGGCAGAAAAGAAATGAACACAAAGCTTGGCCTACCTGGTTCAACTCTGAATCCTCCCCAAACAGCGATGGGAACTACAGCATGATGCACAACGTGAAGAGTAGAAATATGTTTATTCTTTTTCCTCAGCACGAAAAAAATCTGAAATCAAAACTTAAGCATAAATATCCTGCGAAGAAACGTTTTGGGCAATAATAGAAACATAAGATATGCGAGCATCTTTTTCTCTTAATACTTTTATCAATAAGGGAATTTATACGTATCGACTTTATACCGGTTTAATGCGAAAGTGTTGAATAGGACTTTGAGAGCACTTTTAAAAAATTTCCAAAAGTTCTGCTTACATTGATTATTAATGTCGTACAAGAAGCAAAAAGTTGCGTACCTCGTAATTCTGAACTATGATCGAGGATGATAATTTAATTACTATCCCTCTCTCCACACTTCCACAGCAAAGCAATGGTACGACTTCGAGCCTAGACAGATTTGACACGCATCAAACAATCTACTTGACTGGTCTTAAATGATAACACGGCTCAAATCGGCTACTCTCCATGACTGGTCTTAAATGATAACACGGCTCAAATCGGCTACTCTCCATGACTGAGCTTAAATGACAACACGGCTCAAATCGGCTACTCTCCATGACTGAGCTTAAATGACAACACGGCTCAAATCGGCTACTCTCCATGACTGAGCTTAAATGACAACACGGCTCGAAATCGGCTACTCTCCATGACTGAGCTTAAATGACAACACGGCTCGAATCGGCTACTCTCCATGACTGAGCTTAAATGACAACACGGCTCGAATCGGCTACTCTTCATGACTGAGCTTAAATGACAACATGATTCTAATCAGCAACTTGACGAAAACATAGTCAGCTACGAATTGCATGTTAATACGAAAGTATCAATTGTCTAATATTTAAAAAAGCTATTGCAAAAGTTAACTTAAGCAGTTACATTAAACACTAAGCACTCTTAGTCAGATAAGGATTTAAGGACAAACTGAACAAAGTTCACTGGACAACAATTACCAAGAAATAACCAAACACTTTTTTACAAAAGCATATAACATCCACACACAATATATTTCTTAAATTAAAGAAAAACATCTTAGAAGAGTCAGTGGCATAAAAATACACCCCTGCATCGTGGGCGGCAGGATTCGAAAGGGCCCCAAAGCCCGACTAATGTCATCAACGTATTTAACCAATTTTATAAAACATTAAAAGGCAAATCCTGACTTTGCAGGGGATCCGTAATGTTCACCGCTACGCCACTGACAAAAACATGTGAACGAAAACATGATTCAACTTCAACCGATCGATAAATAGTAGGCATCTATTTCATCTCTCACTACGCCTTATTTAAGATACAAAATAAACAATATTTATATTAAATAAGAGATTGTTTAATATAAATATGTTAAAATTATGTTGAAATTGTGTGTTGATTATGTGTTAAATTGTTATTGCCACAGATGTTTCAAAATTATGGATTTTAAATGATACATGTTGCGGTGAAAACGCATAGCATTAAAACTGGCTGATTTTCCTTTATGTTCCTCATTATTTTCGCGCGAATAAAACGGTTTAATTTAGAGATCTAGGCTTTCAGAAAGGAATTAATTTCATCTACTGTTTAAACAGTACACTTTATTAAACCTTAAATTTTCCTTTCGTTTACGAGAATATCGGTTTGATTGTTCAATTTATCAGATTTCAGGCGAGTATTTATTGAGTCAGTGATCGATATATTTTTAAATATGGTAATTCCCCACCTCTTAATCTTTAAATAACTTTCTGCGGATACGAAAATGCTTAGCTAATATTAGAATTTAGTGTCCCTGCAAAGAAAAATATATTCATTAAAATTTCCCGGTCTACCAAACATTCTGAACTTAATGCTAATTCTGCTAATTCTTCGCCCTTTTTTCCCCCAATAAAGACTACTACATTTAAAAGCCGTTTAATACATATGAAGGAGTAAATTAAAAGTTTCTTTTCGTTTGCTTCTTATTTCAGAAAGGATTTTGTCTTTAAAAAGGTAGAAAACTCGCAACAAAATTCTAAATCTAGGCATGAAATTTAGTCGAAAATAGGACGCAAAAGTGAATCAAAACATTTAGAGTGTTTCGTCTTGAATTCTTTCAAATATTTATATTTTAAAAAACAGGAATCCCATTAGAAAAGGGGTGTCAAACTCAAAAAGCTAACTTGGGCCAAACAAACAAGGTTTACCTTTAGATGAGCCGCAAAAAATAAAATCAATATTTATAAAAATGTATGTTTATTTCGAATTATACTTGATAACAAACATATAAAAGAACAAAAAAAAATTATTGTTTATGTCCTGATACTTTCATATCTTTGCTAATATTTCTATTAGGAGATAAATTTATATTTTATGCGTATATAATGTTACTATGCGTATTGTGTGCCGATTTACTCGTACTGGCCGGGCCTCAAAAGGGTTTGCTGTGGGCCACATGCGACCCGAGAGTTTGGACACCCCTATATTAGATGAACACTTTCTCATGAAATTGAAATTATAGGCAGGAATTTTAATACAGTGCTCAAATACGAAGATATTTCTTCAAAGTAAAAAAAATGAAACTGGATATTAATACAAAATGGTTATTCAACTCTTAAGGAGTATAAATGCTAACATTTTTCTTTAAGATTTTCCAGTTAAAAATTTAAAATGTCTTACCGTATCTGCAAATTCGATAAACTTCATGAAGAAAAACCACCATCCGAGCTCTGCTAACTAAAAAGAATAGAGTGCACTTCAATTTGAATGGATATATAATATTGTGCTTAATTACTTCACTATTTTAAGCATTATGCATTCACAATAAATTCAATTCAAGATGATCATTTTTAAACGTATTTTATCGCGAGAGAAAGATAAATTGACTTTGCAGTACTTAATATAACTATATTTAACTGTACATATAAATATACAAGTAAAAAAAACTCTTGCAAGATTACTCTATTTATTACAATCACCTCAGACATTCTCCTAAATTTGTAATCTAAAAATCACTAATGTTATTTTTTTAAATTTTTTATTTTTGCTTTCTAATGATTTTTTTTAAAAAATTAAGTGCTTAACTAAAATACCTCTTGCAATAGAAATAAAAGCATGCAGAAAAATTCTAGTTTTTTTTTTAATTACACCACATTGAACTCTCATTCGTATATCAATTTAAGTAACAATAATATGCTGTAGACAAACAGGTACTTACTCTCAAGGCATCGGGATCATTCTTGTTATCTATTCGGCAGAACCACTTGCTGGATGGCTTAAAAAGAATCCTGAACGTCTAGAGGGGGAAATGTTCCGTTAATATTTTTTCATTAGTTTTTTGGAATGCAATTAAATAAACGGAATTTAATTTGTTTAAATCAACAAGACTTTGGAACTAAACGAGAATTATAGATCCAGATTTTTGATCCTCAATAAATGAAAAAGATGCACTAGAACAGAAGACATTCATTTCTACATGCCACGTAAAAAACGAAACCAGACTCAACCCAAACTTTCAGTAATCCCCTATTACAGCGGCTCTTGAACTTTCGATCGACGTGGCTCCCCTATATGCATTAGCCTGGCATCTTGGGGCCCTAAGATTTTTAACACACCTTACCCTCAACACATGGCTGAGTGATTCAAAAAGGTCCTCAATAATTCTAAGACTGTCTTTACTACTGATACAAATTTTTCTCTTTAAGAAAATATTCAACATCTAACTATAAAATATTACAAAATGCTAATTTCAAATAAATAATGTACTTAACTGTATTGATTAAAATTTTAAATGAACTGATATGCTAATATCATCAAGTGTATTATTTGAAATCTGCAATCTCAATTCCGGTTCTAAGCTTTCCAGACTGTTTTTGTCAGTTCTAAGATAAATAACTAAAAATTTTCTTTTGCATAAATTAGTTCCGGAAGGCATCAGAAATTGATCGAAATGCATGTTCTAGTGAGCCCTGTGTAATACTTTGTGGTGCACGGGGATTTTATAATCATTTTCAAAAAATAAAACTCATGTTCTAGTAAAGTTTTTTTCATTAGGACAATTTATTGATCTAGTCCAGTGATTTCCAAAGTGGTCTATATAGATCCCCAGGGGTCTATGATGACCTGCAAGGGGTTCACGTTAGCTAAACATTTTGGGGTCCATGAGATGCAAGTGGGAGTCTACGATAGTGGCTCTCATTAAATTAGATCGTGACTTTAATTTTAAAAGAAAATCTTATCAAATGGAAACCAAATTTTACCTATTTAACAGATTTATTTACTAAATTCATGAGATTAATTTGCACTTACAAGGCGACAAGATCAGTTTTATTAAAGCAAGAACAATTTCAGCGTTTCTTTCCAGAGTTAAACTTAAGTATAATACTGGGAGGTCCCGAATTTTCTCAATTTGTCACACACAATCTGTGTGTGCGAGGACGTTTTATTCTACGTTTCCACATTTAAATGCCTTTTATTCAGATTTTGAAAACTATTTGAGAATGCTTTGACAATGGTAATACCATAGGCAATTAATGCAGATGGTCATATTGAAAAAAAAATGTTATATTATAAATGAAACTGAATTCGTAATAAACACTAAAAAAGATCTTAAAGTTTAGAAACGAATTGTCAGCATTCTATTCGTTTCAAATTATGGAATATCGTAAGTTTTTAATTTGCTTTTCCTAATGAGAAGGACTTTCAGTGTGGAATTGCCATTCTCAAAAAACTGGCACTATTAAGAGAGGAGATTTAAGGTTAAGCCTGACAAGATTCATACCAAATGTTGAAAATTTGTTATTGTAGCGCCAGATTAATCACTCCCATTAAAATAATTTGTTGTTAGCTATTTTATTTAACAGTTATTTTATGTATTAGCATTTAATTTCAATTAATTAATATGTGCTTTTTGAATTTTAAACAACCATACTTTCATTACCATTTAGAATTTAATTCTTTTAAAGTAGCAGTAGTACCTGCTGTCAAAAAGACATTCTAAGTTGATAAATTTTGCAAAAATTGAATATGAATTAAAGCAAGGGTCTACCCCAAACTGAAAAACTGGCAAGGGGTTATGAGACAAAAAAGTTTGGGAACCTCTGATCTAGTCTTATAAGGTACATCTTCCAATTTTTTCCACGAGGTGTTTTCAGATTTTGTAAAAGAGAAATCTTACATTAAACGAAATTCCTCTGCGGATCCCCTAGAAGAGCGTGAGTGATTTTGGGGTTATTGGCGCAAGAGCCGATTTCGGCTATACTGCGCCAAACATTTGTTTAATATCTGTGGTCTAGACGGAAGATAAAGAAAAAATGAATTGAATGAGAAAGAGGGTCGAAAATAGAGAAGGATCACTAGGGTACCCCGGGTTCGTGAAGCCCGTGTTTACCAAAGACAGTAAACCCCGTGGGAAAAGGAAAAGATCACTAGGGCACCTCG